>JAMPIT010000474.1:0-12261 GCA_026261815.1 Monarcha castaneiventris obscurior | reverse complement strand
GCACGGTGCTGCTGCTGCTGCTGCTGCTGGGGCAGCGGGACAGGCCTTGCTGCCTGCCAGCTGTCTGGGGCCCTGTCCTTCCTGGCCCCAGACCCCTGTGATTCCCGTCCCTGCCGCCCCCACTGCCAGCTGCTGTTGTAAGCGCTAGGTTGAGCTTAGCAGCTGCAGGTTTCTCTACGAGCTGTGCTGGCGCATCTTAGGGCAGGCAGCCATTTTGTCCTCCCACAGTCCATTCTGGGCAGCCCCACACCCTCACTCCTTTAGCTGTCAGCCTTACAACACAGTAATGGCAAAGGAGGTAGACAAGGGTCTCCACATAGATGTTTCAGAAGATCTTTAATGGTCACATCTTGAGCCGGCAACCCCCAGAGACAGCGAGGCCCCATGGCCCAAGTGCAGGGGGTTTTTTGAGGTGGCAGGGGCGGTAAAAGGGCGGGGTTGGCATACAGAAACCAATAGGGAGAGCCCGAGGGAGTGCAAGGCTAGGGGCAGGGCAAACGGGGGGAACAATGTAGGAATAGAAAATCAGAGGGTAAACCCAACCCCACCAGCTGCCTCCCTCCCTGCCCCACTCAAGGCCTTCTCTCCATCCTCCCGCAGACCATGGGCTTCTTGGCCTTCTGGTTCTTGCTCTTGCAAGGCCTAGTCCAGTACCTGAAGCCCGTGGGCGATGGTCTGGACGAGGAGACGCGTCTGCGCATGGAAGCACATGCCATGCGCCTGGAAATGCAGAAGCTTCTGTTGGAGAGGGAAGTGGATCTGCTCGCCCTGGAGCAGAGTGGAGGGGCCTGGGGAGACCTGCTGTGGTCTGCCTTGCAGCACGGGCAGGTGTGCCTATTTGCTGTGTTTCTGCTCCTTCTTTTGGCCCTATAGTCTATGTGGAGGAAAAGAAGCCATCAGGCACAGATCAGTGTTGAGGAGGAGATGGAAAATGAGAACGAGGAAGAGGAAGCTGAAATGACATGGGAATATGATCTGAGATGGCTTCTAGAGGAGCGTATACAGTGGCCTGTACAGGACCTGCAGACAGGCAGCAAGAGGACAATGGCCCTGATGGACAACTTCATAACTGTCCTTAGATGTGCCTTGAATGGCACTTTCTTGCCGGTGCTGCAACAAGCCATTGGTTTTGGCAGTGCCTTTGAAGGCTGGACTGCCCGTGAGGAGGAAGTTGTGTACCGCGTGCTGGTACCCATGACTTGTCCTCCAGGGCACAGCTTCCACCTGGAGCGGGACACTGACCAGCAGAGGCCCGGCAGGAACTTCCGTGTCCGCGTGGACCTGGAGTGCAGCTGCCCGAGGGAGCAGCAGGGTGCGAACCTGCTGTGCTTCCGGCACCACCCTGAGGAGGTTAGGAGGAGGACTTGGCAGCCCAACCTCCTAGACACCCTGTGCACCGGCTGCTACCTGGATGTGGAGAAAATCGCCCACTGCTTCTGCCAACTGGTGAGAGCAAAGTGGTGGCGTTTGCCCCAGTCAGACAGTTGGCATTTAGAGCTGCTGCCCTCCAAACGCTCCTGCAAACTCAGGCTGACCAACGATGAAGGAAGCTTCCGGGTGAAGGTGCTGTTCGGGGTGCGGCGAGGCATCTCTGACATCTTTGTCAGCAGCCGGCCTCAAGGGGCCAACACCCCAAGCACAATGTGGCCGGAGACCTACGCCGTGGCAGAGACACTGTTCTTCAGGCACGTGGCCAGGCAGGTCCCCCAGGACAGCTCACACCTCAAATGCCTGCAGCTCTTGGCCGGCGTTCTGGCGTGCAAGGACTTTTCCATCTATTGCATGAAGACCATCGTCATGCGCCTGCTGAACACCGTCCCGCTGACGCTGTGGCACAGGAGATATTTCGTGCATCAGCTCGCGGATATCCTGGAGCAGCTGCGCTTATCCCTGGAAGAGAAACACCTTTTGCATTTTGTTGTGGGCAACCAGAGGCTTCCTGGGGAGATCAGTTTGCCCCTAGACGTACGAATGGCCGAGCCACAAAACCTCTTCAGCGGCCTGGCGCAGGATCCGGCTGCCCACTCCCAGGCAATGGAGGCCTACCTTGATCTGCGCCGTTGCCTGGCAAGAGTGCTGGCCTATGGCCATTCTTAGCGGGGCTCATGCACAGAGCTGTGCTTGTGGGGCTGGCAGCTGGCAGCGGAGAACCAGCTCACATACAGGGGAAAAGAGGGGAGAATGCAGGATACAGAGAGGGAAGGGAAAGCGCTGTGCAGCAGCGCTCTGCCATCTGCAGCAGCAGCAGCAGCAGCAGTGTCGCCCCAAGAGTCTCCTCAGCACCGCACCCAGTGATGACCAGTTTGGCTGCACAGATCAGGGAGCACACAAGAGGAAATACTATTATTCCTTTTTGTGTTCTCTGGGGTCTAGAAGTTGCAATTGTTCCTGGCCTTTGGGGAAGGGCCAAAAATGTAAGTATGAAAGAAGCAGGAATGAGGGGCAGAAAAAGAATAAGGAAACAGCCAAAAAAAGGACAAGAGGAACAATCAGCGCTGCTGGCCCTCGCTCGGTCAATGGACGGTGCCTCTCCAGGTCCCCAGAAGGGACAATTTTAGGTCAGCATTGGACCAACTTGGATGGCGCTCGCCTGAAATTTTTTATACATAGGAATCTAGATTTTTACTTTACATATATATATATATGTATTGGGTACAGTTATAATATATTATAAAGTTTTACAGATAGATATATATATATGTGTATACGGTACACATATAATATATTGCAAAGTTTGTTGATTATCATATATAAGAGTAATATACAATAAACAATATACCAGAAAAAAAAAAATCCAATATACAATATATGGAATTATTACATCATAATAAAATTAATGATCAAGATTTGAATAGGTAATTTTGTTTAAACCCTAACAATAGAAAGCATATTTAGTTTCACTATCTCTCGTGATACATATTAATGCTCTATAGTTAGTGCATTTAGGAGTGGCAAGGCAGGAACTGCTTTGTTTTCAATTCAATAAAATGCAAAATTGCAGAATCTGGATCGTGCAAGACTTTTTTGACCTCAGCCAGGCCTAGAGTTTAGGTAAATCTCACGCACTGGGAATGTGGGCTTGTGAAGAGTGTACCAGTGGGGAACAAAGACGACAAACCCCCTTGCATGTCCCAAGCAGATCCGTTCATTTGCAGAAATGGCCCCTCTTTATCCCCTTAGTGCCAACGGAAACCAAACTGAAACCTAACGGAACTCAACTGAACGAGGGCACCCATTGGCTGGCGCAGCTGCAGCGCTGCTGTCCACGCATCCTCTCACCCAATCAGATCCCTGCTCACGTGCTGGCCACGCGTTGCTCCAGCCAATCACAGTCCCGGTGCCAACTGTCACTCAACTGCCTCCGCCCCCACTCACAGCTGCCCCTCCCCTTCCCCCGCCTGAGCTGGGCCTTTCCCCCGGGCTGCTGCTGAGCGTGGGCCTGCACCATTGCAGCAAATATAGCCCCGTGTTCCGCACCTCCCCCTTCTTCTGTTCAAGCTACACCAACCTTAAGCACAAAAACCTACTAAGGAAAACCCCAACGACCTGTAAAACATTAATAACAGTAACAGCAATAACAACTGTGGCAACTTTTCCAAAACTGCAACATACATCTGTGACACAGTAACTACAGACACGTGGGATTAGGAGGGTGCGACAAAAGGTCGCTCGCAGCGTGATGGAACCCGCTGCACATGGTGGCCTGTGGAGACACAGGCATAGCCCCTTCCCCATGTTAGTAGGTCCAGGGAGCCTTTCCACTGTGCGCTTACTACGTCCCTCACCATTACGGGAGGTCTTAGACGAGCCCTTGTGCCATCAGAATACTGTCTCTCACAAGCAGCCTGTCCCATCTCATCCCGATTTAAACAACTGAGGACATACAAGGCTTTGGCCAGCCTGTCATGGGGGCACCCCAACTCCCCCTTCTTTTGTTTTTCAAGCTTTGTTTTTAAGGTTCTGTGGGCGCGCTCCACAATAGCTTGCCCTGTGGGAGAGTGGGGAATGCCCGTGCTGTGCGACACACCCCATTGTGGTAAGAAGCTGCCAAATCTCTCTGAGGTGTAGGCAGGTCCATTGTCCATTTTGATGGTGTCTGGAAGGCCCAGAGCGGGGCAGCGAGCAGGGCCTGGCGCGGCTGTCGGGGCGGGAGGGCACAGGGCGGGCGCTGAGGCCCCGGCAGCTGGAGCTGGGAGCTCCGGTGTGCGGCCGGCAGAGAGCCGTGGGAGATTGGTGCAGCAGGAAGGACACAGGGGTTCTTGATGTGTATGAAAGAAGAAGATGAAGTGAAGTCTTCACAGAGAAGACTGTGAGAATGGCCACTGAAGGATTGGGGCATCTCCCTGTGCAGAAATAATTCATGGCGCCTGAGGTTTATGTCAGGAAAAGACACAGAGGAGTCTTGTAATGTTATCTGAATAAAGGGAGAGGCCATGGGACATTTCTTATGGGGTGTGTCAAATTGTTGGTGGGCGCAGCCTCCTTTTTATCCTGATTTCCAGGTGCATCACGCTCTTCCTTCCCCCATTGCCTGAGGTACTTGGAAGGTACAGACTTCCTGAATCGCCATCTCTATGGACCTCTAATATGCATCCCCTCTTTTATATTTATACATATATATATATATATATGTATATATATATATGAAAAACCAAACAATATTCATAATTCTGTTAACCTTTTGTTCTTTTTCTCTAAGTTCAGGAATTTAACATGGCCATGGCTGTTATTCAGTAACATTTTCTAGAACTGAGAGTTTCTTTTGTTACTTCCCTATCTATGAGTCCCTGGCCCTATCAACAAGCAGATTCTCCTAGTGTGTTTGTAAAGACACATTTATCTTATTCCTTTCATCCCCTCCAAAAAGGTAGCTAGATCAAGAGCTCAGCTGAAGTGCTTCCTCGCCACTTTGTGCAGCATGGACAACAAAGTGTGGGAGCTGGGAGTGGTTGCACGGCAGGAAAAGCGGGACGTGGTTGCCATCCCAGAGCCGTGGTGGGATGAGTCCCACGGTGGAGTGCTGTAGCCAGTGGCTGTTCTGGGCATCTTCCTCCTCTTTAGGGTGAAATCAGGGCACCTCTTGAGCATTGCTGTTAGCATTCCTCCACCAAAGAAATCCCAGCAAAGCACTGAGCTCTCATTTTCAAAGATGATGCTGGAAAGCTTCCCAGATGATCCCTTCAGAAGGGACAGGCAAGGAAGGAGAGGTGCTGGGGTCACTGTCTATGTAAAGGAGGGTTCCAGCTGTCAATGATGGTGCTGATGGAGTTGAGTAGTTTTGGGTAAGAATCAGGGGGAAGGCCAACACGGCAGATATCATGGAGGGGGTCTGGTGTAAACCTCCCAGGCAGCATGAAGAAGCAGGCAAGATATTCCCTAAGTAGCTGGGAGAAATCTCAGCATCACCAGCCCTTGCTCCCTTAGGAGAGTTCAGTTGAACAGGTGTAAATTACCTGGAGCCTTGGGAGGAGTTTTGGGCCCCTCCCATCAAGAAAGACCTTGAGGGGCTGGAGTGTGTGCAGAGAAGGGAAGAGAGCTGGGGAAGAGTCTGGAGAAGCAGTCTGATGAGGAGCAGCTGAGGCAGCTGGAGGGGCTGACATTGGAGAAGGCCAGGATGCGAGAGGAATCTTCTCACTCCCTGCAACTGCCAGACACAAGGGTGGAGCTTGTGCAGGTCAGGCTCTGCTCCCGGGGAACAAGGGACAGGAGAAGAGGAGATGGCCTCAAGTTGTGCCAGGAGTGGTTTAGATTGGGTATTAGGGAAAAATTTCTCATCTGAAAGGGTTGTCAAGCAGCACAGGCTGCCCATGGAATTGGGGGAATTGCCATGCCTGGAGGTACTTAAGGAATGTGTGGATGTGTGACCTGGGGACATGGTCTTGAGGTGGACTTGTCAGTGTCAGGTTTGTGCCCTCCGACTTGACGGCAGGACAAATGTGGGGCAGGACACAGCCCAGATGCTGGCAGCTGTGAGCTGCCTCAAGCCATACAGAGCCTTCCATGTCGGCTAGCGCCAGCGCTGGCAGCTGAGCCACTGGAAACGTGCCATGTTACCCTACTGCAGAGCCCTTTTAGGCTCAAGCTGGCCTGGGGGAGGGCAGTCAGTGTCTCTCCCAGCTCTTGAGCACAAGAGAAAAGAGAAAGGGTGTTACCTATCAACCCCTTGAAATGACGCATCGTAACACATGGAGGAAAGAGAGGGGCAAAGGCACAATTTTGAGGCCAATCTAGGCAGCACCGAGAGTGGACCGCTCAAATCCAGGTGTGCAACGTGGCAAACGCCACAGGTTTTCTTGTGGGGGAAAAAGCTCCAAACAAAACACACCACCAACCCCAAACCATAAGATGAGTGTTTGAATTTTCTGCCATTTATGGCTGAGAGAAGCTGCTGTGCAGTGCTGACGGTCTCTTCTCTGCACACTCCTCGTCCTTGCTCGTCTCAGGGATCTACTAACCCAGGCGAGGGTTTTTCTTTCTGCTCTTGCCTGGGCTGAGACCAAACAGCCTTGGGGTGCCCAGTGCTGTTAGCAGGAAAGCCAGTGAAGGCCACACCAAGCCACGCAGCCTTCCCCTCCAAGGCTCCAGAGATGCAAGGGCAGGAAGTCACAGCCTAAGCTGTATTGTATTAGCACCTTGTTGAGCTTGCCTGTCCTCTGGCATCCCACAGGGCAGGCAGCGTAAATCTGAGCTGCCTTCTTAGGGAATTCAGGGTTTGCCCAAACTGGGGCCTTGCTGAAGGCAAAGGCTAAGGAAGGGCTCTCACTTGTGCTGCCAGTGCCATTGGAAGGCCCCAGAGCAAGAGGGCATTTCTTGGGTGCAGGGATCCCATCTTCGCAGTCTGGCCTTGCAGGTTAGCAAAATCCACACGGACATCCGGGAACATTCCAGCACTGATTTGCACTCCAAACCTTTCCATTTTCTGCAAGGAAAATTCCGATTTTTCCTTCTGCTTGGAAGGGCACGGATTCCCTTGGTTGATGCATTTGGCAGGAAGGTTCTCCTCACACGGAAACACTTCCTGGCAGCCTGAACCTCTTCTGCCCAGCGACAACCCGTTTGGTGCCACAGGATCATGGGAAGGACAGTGCAAAAGCATCACCTTCCTCTCTTCTGCGAGGAGCTGCTTTCACAGCCCAAGCTCCTGACACGGTGCAGATGGTCCCTGAAGGGAGGTTGTAGCTAGGTGGGGGTCATTCTATTAGCCCAGGGAACAAGCAATACGGCCAGAGGAAATTGCCTCCGGTCGCACCGCAGGAGCTTTAGAGTGGATCTCTAGGAAAGAGTCCTTCAATAAAGAGGATCTCAAGCTGGTGAACAGGCTGCCCAGGGAAATGGCTGAGTCAGCCCCCTCAGAAAGGTTTAAGAGTCGTGTGGATGCTGCATTTGGGGACCTGGCTGATTGGTGCAGTCGGCAGTGTTAAGTTTGCAGTTGGACTGTGCAATCTTCAGGGTCTTTTTCAACCTCAACGTGATGCCATGATGATTTTTTGCCTTTCCTTTTATACCCGTTATGCCTCTTTACAACTTGTGTATTCTTGGTGCTTTTTTTGCCTACATTCTTGGACTTGTTTGTTAGGCTAGGAGACTAAACATTTTAGAGGTTTTGTAGTTAGGGATCAGTCTCCCCAGGCCCCAAGGTCCTCTCCAGAAGACATTTTGTAAACTAAGAGAGAACCATCCAGAGGAAGGTTCCCCGGGGAGGGGGGCTCATTCTAGCCTCTCATTGGGGAATTTATGATAGATATGCGAATTCGTAAAACCTATGATATTGGACCAGATCTTTTGGGGGGGGGGAAATTTTGCGGTGTGCATCGAGGTGCATTCGACCTGGACGTGGTGCACCTAAGGATCATTAAAATAAATACCAAGGTTAAATCCCTTTTTCCCTTCTAACCATGTTTGCCTCTTGATTTTAAGACCAGGAAGAGGTGTCAGACCACTCAGAGATTTAAGGGTAGCTCAATGAGTGTGGAGTCAAGGCTTAGACTCAATGATCCTCAAGGGTGCCTTCCAACATGGATATCTATGAGCCTGCCAATGGAGGGCAGCTGATAAGAAAGACAAAAGACCAAGGGAAGTTCTTAGAAGAAGATTCACTCCAAAGCAGCCTTAAGCAGTACAACAGGGCCACTGGGAGTGGCTGAGCTGGGCTGGGGACAAAGGGTGGGGCTGGGCTGGCTGTGCTGTGCTGTGGCTCCTGTGACATCACGGGGGCCGTGTCACAATGGGGGCAGCTCTAAAAGGCCCCAGCAGGTAACGCTGGCCCTGTATTGCTTGGGCAAGCGGTGAGTGCACACGTGGCGGGGAGGCTGGGCTGGGGACAAGGGCCGGGGCAGGAGCGCTGCAGCCGGGGGAGGGTTCTCGGCCTGCATGCAGGGACAGCCCCTCACGGGAGAGCCCTGGGCAGGGCACGGTGCTGCTGCTGCTGCTGCTGCTGCTGCTGGGGCAGCGGGACAGGCCTTGCTGCCTGCCAGCTGTCTGGGGCCCTGTCCTTCCTGGCCCCAGACCCCTGTGATTCCCGTCCCTGCTGCCCCCACTGCCTGCTGCCTCCCTTCCCGCCCCACTCAAGGCCTTCTCTCCATCCTCCCGCAGACCATGGGTTCCTTGGCCTTCTGGTTCTTGCTCTTGCAAGGCCTAGTCCAGTACCTGAAGCCCGTGGGCGATGGTCTGGACGAGGAGACGCGTCTGCGCATGGAGGCGCATGCCACACGCATGGAAATGCAGAAGCTTCTTTTGGAGAGGGAAGTGGAGCTGCTCACCCTGGAGCAGAGTGGAGGGGCCTGGGGAGACCTGCTGTGGTCTGCCTTGCAGCACGGGCAGGTGTGCCTATTTGCTGTGTTTCTGCTCCTTCTCTCGGCCCTATGGTCTATGTGGAGAAAAAGGAGCCTGAGGAGAGAGCAGCATGAAGAAAACAATGGGGCAAATGTAGAACAAGTCAGAAATGTGGATCCAAACGAAGAGGAAGCTGTTGGAAATGAAGGAGAAGATGATGATGCAAATCGGGAGGAAGGCAATGATGATGGCAATGTACAGGAAGTGGGCAATGGCGCTGCAAATGCAGAAAACAACAATAATGATGCACGTGAAGTCGAAGAAGGAGACCATGATATTGAAGATGACACTGGAAGGATTTTCATGGAGCGCGTACAGTGGCCTGTACAGGACCTGCAGAGAGGCTGTGAGTGGACAAGTGACCTGATGGCCAGTTTCAAAATTTACTTTCGCCACGTCTTGTCCAACAGTTTCTACCCGGTCCTGCAACGAGCCATCGGGGTGGGCAGTGCCTTCGAAGGTTGGAGTCCCCGCGAGCAGGATGTTGTGTACCGTGTGCTGGTACCCATGACTCCTCCCCGAGGGCACAGCTTCCACCTGGAGCTGGACACGGAGGGGCAGAGGTGCGTGAGGAACTTCCGTGTCCGTGTGCAGCTGGAGTGCACCTGCACGAGGGAGCAGCAGGGTGACAACATGCTGTGCTTCCTGCACCACCCCGAGGAGGAGCTGAGGAGCAATCAGGATCCCAGCCTCCTTCACACCCTGTGCACGGGCTCCTACCTGGATGTGCAGAAAACTGCCCGCTGGTTCTACCAGCTGGTGAGAGCCATCTGGCCAGCTCTGCCTCAGTCGCACACCTGGCATTTAGTGCTGCTGCCCTCCCAACGCTCCTGCCAATTCAAGGCGACCAACGGCGCGGAAAGCTTCCGGATTGAGCTGCTGTTCGGGGTGCGGCAAGGCGACTCAGACATCTTTGTGAGCAGCCAGCCCAGAGAGGCCTGCACCCCAAGCACAACGTGGCCTGAGACCTACGCTGTGGCAGAGGTGAAGTTCTTCAAGTACATCGCCAGGCAGGCCCCCCCGACAGCTTGCACCTCAAATGCCTGCAGTTCTTCACCCGTCTTCAGCTGGGCTTAGGCATTCCCACCTATACCACAAAAACCGTTTTCATGCACCTCCTGAACACCATACCTGTGTCACAGTGGCGCAGGAGACATTTAGTGAGGCGTCTGGTGGATATCAGCGAGGACCTACGCTTATGCTTGGAAGTGAGACGCCTCAACCACTTTATTGTGGGCAACCAGAGGCTCCCTGGGGAGATCAGGGTGCCCCCAGAGGTCCAAATGGCCGAGACGTGCAATCTCTTGCATCACCTGGTGATGGATCCGGTTGCCCACTCGCAGGCCATGAGCGAGTATATGGATCTGCGCACGTGGTTCTTAGAAATCCTCGAAAATATTCCTTGAAAGAGGATTTGCTTAATGCTGTACTTGTGGGGCTGGCAGCTGGCAGCGGAGAACCAGCTCACAGTACAGGGGACAAGAGGGGAGAATGCAGGATACAGAGAGGGAAGGGAAAGCGCTGTGCAGCAGCGCTCTGCCATCTGCAGCAGCAGCAGCAGCAGGGTCGCCCCAAGAGTCTCCTCAGCACCGCACCCAGTGATGACCAGGATGGCTGCACAGATCTAGGAGCACACAAGAGGAAATATTATCATTCCTTTTTGTGTTCTCTGGGGTCTAGCATGCAATTGTTCCTGGCCTTTGGGAAGGGCCAAAAATGAGAGTATGAAAGACGCAGGAATGAGGGATAGAACAAGAAAAAAGAAACAGGGAAGAAGAAAAGACCGAGAGGAACAATCAGCGCTGCCGGCCCACGATCGGTCGATGGACGGCGCCTCTCCTTGTCCCGGGAAGGGACAGCTTTAGGTCAGCATTGGACCAACTCGGTTGGCGCTGACCTGAAATTTTGTAGACATAGGAATCTAGATTTTTATTCCAAAGATATATAGAGATATATAGTGTATACATATTATATATTCTAAAGTTTATTGATTATCATATATAATAGTAATATAAAATTAAAGAAAACAATTTACCAATATAAATAATATCAAATATACAATAGATGTAATTATTACATCATGATAAAATTAATGATCAAGATTTGAATAGGTACTTATGTTTAGACAATAACAATAGAAAACATATTTAGTGTCACTATACATTGTGATACTTATTAATGTAATATAGTTAGTGCATTTATGAGTGGCAAGGCAGAAACTGCTTTGTTCTTGAGTCAATAAAATGCAAAACTTCAGAATCTGGATCGTGCATGACTCTGTTGATGTCAGCCAGACCTACACTTTTGATAAATCTCACGCGCTGGGAATGTGGGCTCGTGAAGAGTCTCCTTGAACTCAACCAAACTTCCAGGGCTGAACTGGTTCTAATGAGAAATTAAGCCCAGCTGCCCCTGGGCCCTGTGATCACAGAATCACACAAGGGCTTGGCTTGGAAGGGTCCTTAAACATCATCTTGTTGCAAGCCTGCTGCCAAGGCCAGGGACACCTTCCACTAGGCCAGGCTGCTCCAAGGCCCATCCAAGCTGGCCTGGAACACTGCCGGGGATGGGGCAGCCACAGCTTCTGTGGGCAGCGGGGGCCAGGGCCTCAGCAGCCTCAGAGCCAAGAAGTTCTTGCACATGTCCAGCCTAGGCCCGCCCTCTGTCAGTGGGAAGCCGCTGCCCCCGGTGCCGCTGTGCCTGCAGGCCCTTGTCCACAGCCCCTGTGCAGGTCGCTGCTGGGCCTGGTGCAGGGACGGAAAGGCCGCAGGAAGGTGGTCCCGGAGAAGCCCTTGCAGAGCCCTGGGGCAGCAGTGCCAGCAGCAGGGCAGCGAGCAGGGCCTGGCGCGGCTGTCGGGGCGGGAGGGCACAGGGCGGGCGCTGAGGCCCCGGCAGCTGGAGCTGGGAGCTCCGGTGTGCGGCCGGCAGAGAGCCGTGGGCTCCCACAGCTCTGCATCCCGCACGGCTGAGGCCGCTGCCGGGGCACAGCCGGCTGGGGACACGCCGCCAGCCCGGTGCCACCTGCAGGGGCCTTGCTGCTCTGGGGCCGGGCCAGGCCGCAGCAGGGAGCCCCCCATGGGGCTGCGCCCGGGCAGGGAACGGCTCTGCCCAGGGACAGGGCTCGGGGAGCAGGGCAGCAGGGCCGCCAGTGCCGGGCACAGCCACAGGGGCACACGTGGCTGCAGTCACAGCCCGGCTGCCCTGGGACAGGCCCCACAGGCAGACAGGACGCGGGGCAGGCAGGAGCCCCCGTCCTCTCTGCACCCACCTCAACACAGGGACATGAGGCACAGGGGCAACGGCGACACCGCACGCACCTCCCCTGCAGGACCACAGGGGGGAAAGTTTACATGGCAGGCGCCTCTCCCCTGGGACTATCCCATCTCCCCACGGTGCCCTGAAACAAACGGGGCTGAGGCTCTGCAAGGG
>JAMPIT010000473.1:0-45432 GCA_026261815.1 Monarcha castaneiventris obscurior | reverse complement strand
ACCCCTCCCCCATTTTTTGGGACCCCTCCCCCGTTTTTGCGACCCTCTCCCCCCATTTTTTGGGGACCTTTTCAGGGACCCCTCCCCCAATTTTTTAGGCCCCCTCCCCCAATTCCCCCCCCCCCTTTTTTGGGCTTTCCTCCCCCATTTTTGGGTTTTTCTCCCCCATTTTTTGAGACCCCTCCCCGATTTTTTTTGGAGACATTTCCCATCCCCCCTCCCCCATTTTTTGGGATCCCCCTCCCCCATTTTTTCCCTCCATTTTTTAGGGTCCCTCCCCCTTTTTTGGGCTTTTCTCCCCCATTTTTGGGTTCCCCTCCCCCATTTTTTGGGTCTTTCCTCCCATTTTTTGGGCTTTTCTCCCCCATTTTTGGGCTCCCCCTCCCCCATTTCCTCCCCCCCCATTTTCAGGACCCCCCTCCCCCATTTTTTGAGTTTCCTCCCCCCATTTTTTGGCCTTTTCTCCCCCAATTTTCCCCCAATTTTTTGGGCTCCCCCTCCCCCCATTTTTTGGGCTTCCCCTCCCCAATTTCAGGACCTCCCCTCCCCCATTTTTCCCCCCCATTTTTGGGATTTTCTCCCCCATTTTTCCCCCCCATTTTTTGAGACCCCTCCCCCCATTTTTTGCCCTTTTCTCTCCCAATTTTCCCCCCCCATTTTTTGAGACCCCCTCCCCCATTTTTTGGGGACCCCTCCCCCATTTCCCCTCCCCATTTTGGGACCCCCCTTCCCCATTTTTTGCATTTTTCCTCCCCTTTTTTTGGGCTTTTCTCCCCCATTTTTTTTTGGCCTTTCTGCCCCATTTTTTTGGCTTTTCTCCCCCATTTTTCCCCCCCATTTTTTGAGACCCCTCCCCCCATTTTTTGGCCTCCCCCTCCCCATTTTCGGGACTCCCCCCTCCCCCATTTTTTGGGGCTCCCCTCCCCCATTTTTGGGATTTTCTCCCCCCATTTTTTGCATTTTTTCCCTCCCATTTTTTGCCCTTTTCTCTCCCAATTTTCCCCCCCCATTTTTTGAGACCCCTCCCCCATTTTTTGGGTCTTTTCCCCCCATTTTTGGGCTCCCCCTCCCCCCATTTTTTGGGCTTTTCTCCCTCATTTTTTGGGGGATTTTTCCCATCCCTCCCCCCATTTTTTGAGACCCCTCACCCCAATTTCAGGACCCCCCCTCCCCATTTTCGGGACCCCCCCCCTCCCCCATTTTTTGGGTTTCCTCCCCCCATTTTTTTGCATTTTCCCTCCCATTTTTTGAGATTTCCTCCCCCATTTTTTGCCCTTTTCTCCCCCAATTTTTCCCCCCATTTTTTGAGACCCCTCCCCCCATTTTTGGGCTCCCCCCCCCCATTTTTTGCATTTTCCCTCCCATTTTTTGGGTTTTTTCCTCCCATTTTTTGAGCCCCCCCCATTTTTGGGTCTTTTCCTCCCATTTTTTGGGCTCCCCCTCCCCCCATTTTTTGGCCTTTTCTCCCCCAATTTTCCCCCCATTTTTGAGACCCCTCCCCCCATTTTTTGGGCTCCCCCCTCCCATTTTCAGGACCCCCCTCCCCCATTTTTTGGGTTTCCTCCCCCCCTTTTTCATTTTCCCTCCCATTTTTTGAGATTTCCTCCCCCATTTTGGCCTTTTCTCCCCCATTTTCCCCCCCATTTTTTGAGACCCCTCCCCCCATTTTTTGGCCTCCCCCTCCCCATTTTTGGGGCCCCCCTCACCCCGGAACAGGAGATTCCCTCGGGGCAGCTCCAGTTGGTAGCCAAAGGCCACGGACGAGTCCTGGAGCCTCGTGCTGGCCTCAAACTCCACCCCCACCTGCAGCTGGGGGGCACCTGGGGGTCGCAGCTGCCCCAAGACCCCTCCCCAAATTCCCCCCACCCCCCATTTCAGCCTTTTTTCCCATTTTTTCCCGATTTTTTGCAATTTTTCCCGATTTTTTAGTGATTTTTTCCCAATTTTTTAGCGATTTTTCCTATTTTTTAGTGATTTTTTCCCTATTTTTTAAGGATTTTTTTCCATTTTTATATTGATTTTTTTCCTATTTTTTAGTGATTTTTTTCCTATTTTTTAACGATTTTTTTCCCATTTTTTGGCGATTTTTTCCTATTTTTTAGTAATTTTTTTCCAATTTTTTGGCGATTTTCCCCTATTTTTTAGTGATTTTTCCCCCATTTTTTGGCGATTTTTTCCCATTTTTTAGCGATTTTTTTCCCTATTTTTTAGCGATTTTTTACCATTTTTAAGTGATTTTTACCCCATTTTTTGGCGATTTTTCCCAATTTTTTAGCGATTTTTTTCTCCATTTTTTAGTGATTTTTTTTCCCGATTTTTTCCCATTTTTTAGTGATTTCTTCCCCATTTTTTAGCAATTTTTTCCTATTTTTTTAGCGATTTTTTCCCATTTTATATTGATTTTTTCCCATTTTTTAGCGATTTTTTACTGATTTTTTCCCATTTTTTAGCAATTCTTTTCCCCATTTTTTAGCTATTTTTTCCCATTTTGCCCCGATTTTTTGCGATTTTTCCCTATTTTTTAGCAATTTTTTCCCCCCCCATTTTTGGATTTTTTCCCCATTTTTGAGATCTTTTCCTCCCATTTTAACTTTTCCCCCACCAATTTTAACTTTTCCCTCCCATTTTTACCCCTTTTTTCCCAAATTTTCGGGGCTTTTTCCCCATTTTTAACGCGATTTTCCCAAATTTTCGGGCTTTTTCCCCATTTTTGGCCCCCACCTGCAGCTGGGGGGCACCTGGGGGTCGCAGCTGCCCGGGGACCCCTCCCCAAATTCGGGGCCCCCCCGGTTTGGGGGCTTGGACCCAAATTTGGGGCTTTTTTCCCCGATTTTTTCCCATTTTTTCCTGATTTTTAGTGATTTTTTTCCTATTTTTTAGTGATTTTTTTCCTATTTTTTAGTGATTTTTTCCCTATTTTTAAATGATTTTTTCCCTATTTTTTAGCCATTTTTTCCCCATTTTTTCCCGACTTTTAGCAATTTTTTAGCGATTTTTTCCAATTTTTTAGCGATTTTTTCCCCCCTATTTTTGAATTTTTTTCCTCATTTTTTGGACTTTTCCCTCCCATTTTGCCTTTTTCCCCTCAATTTTTACGGGGTTTTTTCCCCCAATTTTGGTGGGTTTTGGGCTGTTTTTGGGCTGGTTTTGGGCTGTTTTTTGGCCGTTTTGGTTTTTTTTTGCCGTTTTTGGGCTGTTCCAGGTTGTTTTTTGGGGTGTTTCAGGGTGATTTTGGGGTGTTTTGGGGTATTTTGGGGTTTCTGGGGCTGTTTTGGGCTGGTTTTTGGGCTGTTTCTGGGTGGGTTTTGGGCTGTTTTGGGTGGGTTTGGGTGTTTTTGTAGTTTTGGGATGGTTTTGGCTGTTTTTTTGCTGGTTTTGGGCTGGTTTTTGGCAGTTTTGGGCTGGTTTTGGGTGTTTTTGAGTTTTGGGCTGTTTTGGGTTGTTTTTTGGCTGGTTTTGGGGTATTTTAGGCTGTTTTGGGCTGTTTCTGGGACTGTTTTGGCTGGTTTTGGGTTGTTTTAGTAATTTTGGGCTGTTTTGGGCTGGTTTTTGACTGTTTTTTGGCTGGTTTTGGGGTAGTTTTGGGCTGTTTTGGGCTGGTTTTGGGATGTTTTGGTTATTTTGGGGTGTTTAGTTGTTCTCGGCTGTTTCTGGGGTAGTTTCGGGCTGTTTTTGGGCACTTTTGGGGCCGTTTTGGCAGTTTTGGGCTGGTTTTGGGTTGTTTTTGGGGTTTTCAGTGTTCTGGCTGGTTTTGGCTGTTTTGGGGTGTTTCTGGGTGTTTTTGGGCTGTTTTGGGGTGTTTTTGGGCGGTTTTGGCTGTTTCTGGGGTTTTGGGCAGTTTTGGGCAGTTTTTGGGGTATTTTGGGCTGTTTTTGGGCTGTTTTTGGGCGTTTTGGCTGGTTTTGGGGTGTTTTGGGCTGTTTTGGGGTTTTTGGGTTTTTGGCTGATTTTGGGGTGTTTTGGCTGTTTTTGGGGTGTTTTGGGCAGTTTTTGGGGTGTTGGCTGTTTCTGGGGTATTTTGGGTTGTTTCGGGCAGTTTTGGGCAGTTTTTGGGCTGTTTTGGCTGTTTTTGGGCTGGTTTTGGGCTGTTTTGGCTGGTTTTGGCTGTTTTGGGGTTTTGTTGGGCTGGTTTTGGGCTGTTTCTGGCTGTTTTGGGCAGTTTTTGGGCTGTTTTGGGGGTGTTTTTGGGCAGTTTTGGGGTGTTTTTGGGCCATTTTTGGGGTGTTTTTGGCAGTTTTTGGGCTGTTTCTGGGCCATTTTGGGGTGTTTTGGCTGGTTTTGGGCTGTTTTGGGCTGTTTTTGGGCAGTTTTTGGGCTGTTTTTTGGCTGTTTTGGCAGTTCCTGGGGCGTTTTGGGCTATTTATGGGGCGGTTTTGGCAGTTTTTGGGGCGTTTTTGGCAGTTTTTGGGGCGTTTTTGGGGTGGTTTTGGCTGTTTTTGGGGTGTTTTTGGCTGTTTTTGGGGCATTTTTGGCATTTTTGGGGCGTTTTTGGCTGTTTTTGGGGTGTTTTGGGCAGTTTTTGGGCGTTTTTGGCAGTTTTTGGGGCGTTTTTGGCTGTTTTTGGGGCAGTTTTGGCAGTTTTTGGGGTGTTTTTGGCAGTTTTTGGTACCTGCTCGCTGGCTCGGTGGTAGTAGGTGACGTGAGCCCCGGCCTGTCCCAGAGTCACCGTCCCGATCCACGACGGAGCTGCGGGGGGATTTTGGGGCAATTTCAGGGGATTTTGGGTCATCTGAGGTTTGGGGTCAGCTGGAGAGGGGATTTGGGGGAATTTTGGGGGGATTTGGGGGGATTTTGGGGTCACCTGTGGGGTTTGGGGTCACCTGCAGAGAATTTTGGGGAATTTGGGGGAATTTTGGGGTCATTTGTGAAGGTTTTTGGGCTCTCTGGGGTGGATTTTGGGGTCCCTGGGGTGGTTTTGGGGGTTTTTGGGGTCCCCCAGGTGGATTTTGGGGTCCCCAGAGTGGATTTTGGGGTTTCTGAGAGTTTTAGGGGTTTTCAGGGGTTTTTGGGGTCCCCGAGATGATTTTTAGGGTCCCCCAGGGGGTTTTTGGGGTCCTCAAACACAATTTTGGGGCTCCCCAGGGGGTTTTTGGGGTCCCCGAGGTGGATTTTTGGGGTCCCCGACCTGTGTAGGATTTTGGGCTCTCTCGGGGAGTTTTTGAGCTTTCTGGGGTGGATTTTGGGGTTTCTGGGGTGGTTTTGGGGGTTTTTGGGGTCCCCGAGGTGGATTTTGGGGTCCCCGAGGTGGATTTTTGGGGTCCCTGACCTGTGTAGGATTTTGGGATCTCTCTGCAGGATTTTGGGGTCTCTGGGGTGGTTTTGGGGGTTTTTGGGGCTCCCCAGGGGGTTTTTGGGGTCCCTGAGCACAATTTTGGGGTCCCCGAGGTGGATTTTGGGGTCCCCGAGGTGGATTTTTGGGGTCCCCGAGGTGGATTTTTGGGGTTCCTGACCTGTGTAGGATTTTGGGCTCTCTCAGGGGGTTTTTGGAGCTCTTTCAGGGGATTTTTGGGCTTTCTGGGGTGGACTTTGGGGTTTCTGGGGTGGTTTTGGGGGTTTTTGGGGTCCCTGAGCACAATTTTGGGGTCCCCGAGGTGGATTTTTGGGGTCCCTGACCTGTGTAGCGGCCGGCCAAGGAGAGCACGGCCCCTTCCTCGCCCGGGCGCCGATGATAAACGAGTTCCCCTCCCAGGGCCAGGCTGGGGGTGACACTCTGCAGGTAGTGAGCCACCAGGATGCCTGAAAACGGGGCAAAATCCGGCGATTTTGGTTAAAATTGAGAAAATCTGAGGATTTGGGAGGGTTCAAAACCCCCCCCGGGGGCATCAGGAGCCCTGAAAATGGGAAAAATCCTGAAATTTCAGTAAAAATCGGGGAAATTTGGGAGGGTTTAAAATCCTCCTGGGTCACCAGGATGCCTGAAAACGGGGCAAAATCCGGCGATTTTGGTTAAATTCGGGGATTCTGGAGGGTCAAAAACCCCCCTGGGGCACCAGGATCGCTGAAAATGGGAAAAATCTGGGAATTTTGGTAAAAATTGAGAAAATCTGAGGATTTGGGAGGGTCTAAAATCCTTCTGGATCACCAAGATCCCTGGAAAATGAAAAAATTTGGGAAAATATGGGGAAAATTCGGGGGTTTAGGAGGGTCCTGGGATCCTTCAAACCTCTCTGAGCCACCAGGATGCCTGAAAACGGGGCAAAATCCAGCAATTTTGGTAAAATTTGGGGATTCCAGAGGGTCAAAAACCCCCCTGGGGCACCAGGATCCCTGAAAATGGGAAAAATCTGGGAATTTTGGTAAAAATCGGGGAAATTTGGGAGGATTCAAAAACCCCCTTGGGGCCCAGGACAATTTTTGGGATTCCCAGGACAATTTTTGGGATTTTTAGGACGGTTTCTGGGGTCCCTCACCAGATCCCAGGAGGATTTTGGGGCTCCCCAGGGGTTTTTTGCCATTTCCAGGAGTTTTTTGGGATCCCAATGTGGATTTTGGATATTCCCAGGGGTTTTTTGGGGCTCTCAAGTGATTTTTGGGGTCCTCCAGGATGATTTTGGGGTCCCTCAGGTGATTTTTGGGATTCCCAGGACAGTTTTTGGGGTCCCTCACCAGATCCCAGCAGGATGTCGAGGTTCCTAGGGGTTTTTTGGGATCCCAATGTGGATTTGGGGGTCCCCCAGGACGATTTTTGGGGTCCCTCAGGTGATTTTTGGGATTTTTAGGACAGTTTTTGGGGTCCCTCACCCGATCCCAGGAGGATGTCGGGGTTGCAGAGGGTTTTTTGGGATCCCAATGCAGATTTTCGGGTCCCCCAGGGGTTTTTGGGGTCCCCCAGATGATTTTTGGGGTCCTTCAGGTGGATTTTGGGGTCCCTCACCGGATCCCAGGAGGATTTTGGGGCTCCCAGAATAACTTTGGATATTCCCAGAATAATTCTGGATATTCCCAGGGGTTTTTTGGATCCCTCAGGTGATTTTTGGGATTCCCAGGACAATTTTTGGGATTTTTAGGACAGTTTTTGGGGTCCCTCACCCGATCCCAGGAGGATTTTGGGGCTCCCAGAAGAACTTCGGATATTCCCAGAATAATTTTGGATATTCCCAGGATAATTTCCCATATTTCCATGGGTTTTTTAGGATTCCCAGGATAATTTTGGGGTCCCTCAGATGATTTTTGGGATTTTTAGGACAGTTTTTGGGGTCCCTCACCGGATCCCAGGAGGATTTTGGGGCTCCCAGGATAACTTTAGATATTCCCAGGATAATTTTGGATATTCCCAGGGGTGGGTCCCTCAGATGATTTTTGAGATTTTTAGGACATTTTTTGGGGTCCCTCACCAGATCCCAGGAGGATTTTGGGGCTCCCAGGATAACTTTAGATATTCCCAAGATAATTTTGGATACCCCCAGGGGTTTTTTGGGATTCCTGTGAATTTTTGGGATCCCCAGGATAAATTTTGGATATTCCCAGGATTTTTGGGATTTTTAGGGCAGTTTTTGGGGTCCCTCACCGGATCCCAGGAGGATGTCGGGGCTCCCAGGATAACTTTAGATATTCCCAGAATAATTCTGGATATTCCCAGGGGTTTTTTGGGATGCCAATGTGAATTTTGGATATTCCCAGGATATTTTCAGGATTCCCAGGATATTTTTGGGGTCCCTCAGGGGTTTTTTGGGATGCCAATGTGAATTTTGGATATTCCCAGGATATTTTTGGGATTTTTAGGGCAGTTTTTGGGGTCCCTCACCGGATCCCAGGAGGATGTCGGGGTTGCCAGGGGTTTTTTGGGATCCCAATGCAGATTTTGGGGTCCCCCAGGGGTTTTTTGGGGCTCTCAGGTGATTTTTGGGGTCCCCCAGATGATTTTTGGGGTCCTTCAGGGGGTTTTTGGGGTCCCTCACCGGATCCCAGGAAGATGTCGGGGTTGCCAGGGGTTTTTTGGGTCCCTCAGGTGATTTTTGGGATCCCAATGTGGATTTTTGGGATTTTTGGGATGGTTTTTGGGGTCCCTCACCGGATCCCAGGAGGATGTCAGGGCTCCCAGGATAACTTTGTGATTTCCAGGATAACTTTGGATATTCCCAGGATAATTTTGGGTATTCCCAGGATATTTTTGGGATTTCTAGGATAATTTTTGAGGCTCTCAGGATATTTTTGGGATTTTTAGGGCAGTTTTTGGGGTCCCTCACCGGATCCCAGGAGGATGTCGGGGTTCCCCAGCGTCAGCGCCGCCGTGAAGTCGCCCCCTCGATATTCCCCATCCAACTGCCAATTAACGAACTTGGACTGCTGGGTCTGAGGGAAAAAAGCAGCATTTTGGGCTGAAATCCCCGGGTTTTGGGCAAAACCAGGGATTTCAGGGAAAATCAGGGGTTTTGGAGGGGGAAAATGGGGGTTTTTGGGGGGAAAATGGGGTTTTTTTAGTGGAAAATGGTAATTTTTTAGAGAAAAAATGTTAATTTTTGAGAGGAGAATCGCCCCCAAAAATGTTCAAGATCTACAGAAATTCCACAAAAAATTCCCTAAAATATTCCAGAAAAATTCTCCTAAAAAGTTTCTCAAAAATCCCGAAAAAGTTCCTGAAAAATCCTCCAAAATAGCCTCAAAAAATCCTCAAAATACCTTAAAAAATTCCCGAAAAATTCCCAAAAAATGCCCAAAGAACCCTCAAAAAATTCCTAAAAAAATCCCAGAAAAATTCTAGAAAAATCCCCAAAATCTCTAAAAATCCCTAAAAAATTCTCAAAAAATTCTAAAAAAAATCCCAAAAAATTCCCAAATCAAAATAAATTCCTGAAAAAATCCCCAAAAAATCCCTAAAAATTCTAGAAAAATCCCCAAAAAATCCCAAAAAAATCCCAAAAAAATCCCTAAAAAATTCTCGAAAAATCCCCAAAAATCCCTGAAAAATCCCAAAAAAATCCTCAAAAAAATCTCCAAAAAATCCCTAAAAAATCCCCAAAAATCCCCAAAAAATCCCTTAAAAATCCCTAAAAAATTCCAAAAAAACCCTCCAAAAATTCACAAAAAATCCTCAAAAAATTTAAAAAAAATTCCCAAAAAATCAAAATAAATTCCTGAAAAATCCCCAAAAAATCCCCAAAAAATCAAAATAAATCCCCTAAAAAACCCCCAAAAAATTCTCAAAAAATCCCTAAAAAATCCTAAAAAAATCCCTAAAAAATCCCCAATAACTCCTTTAAAAAAACCCTTAAAAATTCCCAAAATTCCCCAAAATCTCCCACCTGGAAGGCCACTTTGGAGCGGAGCCTGGAGCTGAGCTGGTGCACGACCAAAAAATCCCCCCAAAAATCCCTAAAAAATCCCATAAAAAATCAAAATAAAATCCTCAAAAAATCCCTTAAAAAATCCCAAAAAAAGCTCTAAAAAATTCTCGAAAAATCCCAAAAAATCCCTGAAAAATCCCCAAAAAATCAAAATAAATTCCTGAAAAAATCCCCAAAAAATTCTGAAAAAATCCTCAAAACATCCCCAAAAACCCTTGAAATAGCCCTGAAAAAACTCCCAAAAAATCCTCAAAAAATCAAAATAAATTCCTCAAAAAAATCCCAAAAAATCCCCAAAAAATCAGAATAAATTCCCGAAAAATCCCCAAAAAATCCAAATAAATTCCTCAAAAAATCCCCAAAAAATCAGAATAAATTCCTGAAAAATCCCCAAAAAATCCCCAAAAAATCCTGAAAAAAATCCCTAAAAAATCCCCAATAACTCCTTTAAAAAAACCCTTAAAAATTCCCAAAAATCCCCAAAATCTCCCACCTGGAAGGCCACTTTGGAGCGGAGCCTGGAGCTGAGCTGGTGCACGACCTGGGCATTGAGGCTGCCGCTGTTGTCCATGTCCCCCACGAGCACTGGGAATGCCTGAAATCACCCCAAAATTCCCCCATTTCGGGACCTTTCCCATCCCCCAAAAAATCCCAAAAAATCCCCCTGATTCCCTCGTTTTGGGATTCCCAGAATTTGTCGTTTTTGAAATGCCCCAAAATTCCAAAATCGTTAAAATATCCTCAATTTCCCAAAATTTCTTGGTCCTGAAAGCACCGAATTTCTGAAATCCTGAACTCCCAAATTCTCAATTTCCCAAAATTCCCCAATTTCCTCAATCCCAATTCCCCAAATTTCCCATTCCCAAACCCCCAAAATCCCCCAAATCTCAAAATCCCAAACCCCCAAAATTCCCCAAAAATTTCCCATTCCCAGGACCCCCAAAATCCCCAAAAATCCCAATTTCCAAAAGTCCCCAAACCCCAAAATCCCTCAATTCCCAAAATCCCAATTCCCCAAAATTTCCTGGTCCCAAAATTCCCCAAATTCCCAACCCCCAAAATCCCCCCAAAATCCCCCCAAAATTCCCCAAAATCCCTCAATTCCCAAACCCCCAAAATCCCCCAGAATTCCCCAAAATTTCCCAATTTCCAAAACCCTCGAATTCCCAAAATTCCCCAAATTCCTAAAATCCCTCAATTTTCAAACTCCCAAACCCCCAAATCCCCCAAAATTTTCAATTCCCAAACCCCCAAAATTCCCCAAATTCCCAAACCCCAAACCTCCAAAATTCCCCAAAAATCCCCCAAAAATCCCCCCAAACTCCTAAAATCCCAAACCCCCCAAATTCCCCAAAATTTCCAAAATCCCAACCCCCCCAAAAATCCCCCAAAATCCCAAATTCCCAAAAAATCCCCCAAAATTCCCAAAAAATCCCCCAAAATCCCAATTCCCAAACCTCCAAAATCCCCCAAAAATCCCCCAAAAAACCCCCCAAAATTCCCAAATCTGAAACCTCAAAACTCCCAAAATTCCTAAATCCCAAAAACCCCCAAAAAACCCCCAAATTCCCCCCAAATCCCCCCCAAATCCCAACCCCCCTCCCCCCCCCAGCCCCAACCCCCTCTGGAAATTGCCCAAAATCCCCGAAATTGCCCCAAATTTGGGGGATTTTTGGGGTGAATCCTCACCTCGGTGGGGCTCAGGTGCTTGGTGCCAACGTAGGTGGCCCCAAAATGATAATTGGACTCCCCCAAAGTGCTCAGGGCCACCGTGTGGTTCACCTGGAAAAGGGAGAAAAGGGGTCAGGAGAATCCCAAAAAATCCCGAAATTCCCCAAAAAAATCCAAGTGGGAAAGGTTAAAAAAAATCCCACTGAAAAAACTGCCAAAAAAAGCCCGAAAATGGGTCAAAAATGGGTCAAAAACGGCTCAAAAATGGCTCAAAACCACCTGGAAAGGGAGAAAAGGGTCAGGAGAATCCCAAAAAATCCCGAAATTCCCCAAAAAAATCCAAGTGGGAAAGGTTAAAAAAAATCCCACTGAAAAAACTGCCAAAAAACCCCTGAAAATGGGTCAAAAATGGGTCAAAAACGGCTCAAAAACGGCTCAAAAAAGGGTCAAAAATGGCTCAAAACCACCTGGAAAATGAGAAAAGGGTCAGGAGAATCCCAAAAATTCCCAAAATTCCCAAAAAAAATCCAAGTGGGAATGGTTAAAAAAAAACAGCCCGAAAAAACCCCAAAAAACCCTGAAAAAACCCAAAAAAAGACCTCAAAAAGGCTCAAAAATGGCTCAAAACCACCTGGAAAATGAGAAAAGGGTCAGGAAAATTCCAAAAAAATCCCAAAATTCCCAAAAAAATCCAAGTGGGAATGGTTAAAAAAAACCCCAATCCCAAAAAAACCCCAAAAAGCCCGAAAATGGGTCAAAAATGGTCAAAAACGGCTCAAAAAAGGCTCAAAATCACCTGGAAATGGGGAAAAAAAGGGGTCAGGAGAATCCTAAAAAATCCCAAAATTCCCCAAAAAATCCAAATGGGAATGGTTAAAAAAAACCCAGCCCAAAAAACCCCAAAAAACCTGAAAAAACCCCAAAAAAAGACCCCAAAATGGGTCAAAACCACCCAAAAACTCAACTGGAAAAGAGGAAAATTATCAAAAGTGTCCCAAAATTCCCAAAAATTCCTGAAATTCCCAAAAAAATCCAAATGGGAATAGTTTAAAAAATCCCATTAAAAAAAATGCCAAAAAAAGCCCAAAAATGGGTCGTAAATGGGTCAAAAATGGGTCAAAAATGGACCTGGAAAGGGCTGAAAGTGCCCAAAACTCACCTGAAAAATGAGAAAAGGGTCAGGAGAATCCTAAAAATTCCCAAAATTCCCAAAAAAATCCAGCTGGGAATGGTTAAAAAAAAATCTAGCCCAAAAAAACCCCAAAAAATGCCCAAAATGGGTCAAAAAAGGGTCAAAAAAGGGTCAAAACCACCCAAAAACTCACCTGGAAAAGAGGAAAAATGATCAAGAATGTCCCAAAATTCCCGAAATTTCCAAAATTGCCCAAAATTTCACCCAAAATCCTACCCAAAAGTGGCTTCAAACCCCCCAAAATTCCCCAAATTTCCCCAAAATTCCCGAAATTGCCCCAAATCCCTGAAATTTCCCCCGAAATCCCACCAAAAATGGCTCCAGAACCCCCAAAATTCCCTAAAATTCCCGAAAATGCCCGAAATTGCCCAAAATCCCCAAAATTTCACCCAAAATCGCCCTCAAAGTGAAAAACCTCCCAAAACCCCCCAGAAATCCAAAAATCCCCCAAAATCCCTGAAATCGCCCCAAAATCCCACCCAAAAATGCTCCAAACCCCCAAAAAACCCCAAAATTCCCGAAAATTCCCAAAATTGCCCAAAATCGCCCGAATTGGCCCCAAAATCCCCCTAGAAGTGGCTCCAAACCCTCAAAATCCTCCAAAATCCCCCCAGAAATCCCCCAAATTGCCCAAAATCCCCAAAATTTCACCCAAAATCCCACCCAAAAATGGCTCCAAACCCCCCAAAATTCCCAAAATTGCCCAAAATCGCCGGAATTTGCCCCAAAATCCCACCTGGAAGTGGTTGCTGAGGCCTTTGTTCACCGTGAGCTTCACCCCCTCCATCTGCACCGGGAACAGTTCTGGGGCAAAACAGCGCAGATTTGGGATTTTGGGATAAAAAACATCAATTTTGGAGGATTTGGGGTAAAAAACCCTCAATTTGGTAGGAAAAAACTTCAATTTTGGGGGGAAAAACTTCAATTTTGGGGTTTTTAGGGGAGTTTAGGGGAGGATTTTGGGGCAAAAATCCCAAACTTGGGGGATTTGGGGATAAAAAAATCTCTATTTTTTGGGGAAAACCCCTCAATTTTGGGGGAAAAAACTTCAATTTTGGGGGAAAAAACTTCAATTTTGGGGTAAAACCCCTCAATTTTGGGGAAAAAACTTCAATTTTGGGGGAAAAACCCCTCAATTTTGGGGATTTTAGGGGGGTTTGGGGGGGGTTTGGGATGAAAAACCTCAATTTTGGGGCAAGAAACCTCAAATTTGGGGGATTTGGGGATAAAAAAATCTGTATTTTTGGGGGAAAAAACTTCAAATTGGGGGGAAAACCCCCCAAATTTGGGGGATTTTGGGGTAAAAAATGTCGATTTTGGAGTTTTTAGGGGGGTTTAGGGGGGGATTTGGGGGCAAAACCCCAAATTTGGGGGATTTAGGGGGGATTTGGGGGTAAAAAAAAATCTCAATTTTGGAGGAAAAAAACCTCATTTTTGGGGGATTTTGGGGGGGTCCCTGAAGGGATTTTGGGGCAAAAAACCCCAAATTTGGCTTTTGACGTCATTTTTGGGGTTATTTTGGGGGGTTTTTGGGGCCTTTTGGGGCTCATTTCTGGGGTTTTTTGGGTCAATTTTGGGGGATTTTGGGGCTTTTTGGGGCTCATTTTTGGGGCTCATTTCTGGGGTTTTTTGGGTCAATTTTGGGGGATTTTGGGCGTTTTTTGGGGCTCATTTTTGGGGCTCATTTCTGGGGTTTTTTGGGGCAATTTTGGGGGATTTTGGGCGTTTTTTGGGGCTCATTTTTGGGGGTTTTTGGGCTCATTTTTGGGGCTTTTTGAGGCAATTTTTGGGGCTTTTTGGGCTCATTTTTGGGGCTTTTTGAGGCAATTTTTGGGGCTTTTTGGGCTCATTTTTGGGGCTGTTTGAGGCAATTTTTGGGGCTGTTTGGGCTCATTTTTATGGCTCATTTCTGGTGCTTTTTGAGGTGTTTTTGGGCTCAGTTTTGGGCCTTTTTGGGCTCATTTTGGGCTGATTTTTGGGGCTGTTTCAGGCAACTTTTGGGGCTTTTTGGGCTCATTTTTGGGCTCATTTTTATAGCTCATTTCTGGGCCTTTTCAGGTCGGTTTTGGGCTCATTTTTGGGGCTTTTTGAGGTGGTTTTGGGTGGTTTTTGGGGCTCATTTTTATGGCTTTTTGGGCTCATTTTTATGGCTCATTTCTGGGGCTTTTGGGCCCAGTTTTGGGGCTTTTTGAGTCAGTTTTGGGCCTCATTTTTGGGGCTTTTTGGGCTCATTTTTGGGGCTGTTTGGGCTCATTTTTATGGCTCATTTCTGGTGCTTTTTGAGGTGGTTTTGGGCTCATTTTTGGGGCTTTTTGGGTCGGTTTTGGACTCATTTTTGGGGTGGTTTTGGGGGCTTTTGGGCTCATTTTTGGGGCTCTTTTTGGCCTCATTTTTGGGGTGGTTTTGGGGCTTTTCGGGTCAGTTTTGGGCTCATTTTTGGGGCTGTTTGGGCTCATTTTTATGGCTCATTTTTGGAGCTTTTTGAGGTGTTTTTGAGCTCATTTTTGGGGTGGTTTTGGGGCTTTTTGGGGCTCATTTGTGGAGCTTTCTGTGGCTCATTTCTGGGGCTTTTTGAGGTGTTTTTGAGTTCATTTTTGGGGCCTTTTTGGGCTCATTTTTGAGGTTTTTTTGGGCTCATTTTTGGGGTTTTTTTGGGCTCATTTTTGGGGCTTTTGGGGCTCATTTTTGGGGCTTTTTGGGCTGGTTCTGGGGGTAATTTTGGGGTAATTTTTGGGGCTTTTTGTGGCTCATTTTTGGGGCTGTTTAAGCTCATTTTTGGGGCTCATTTTTGGGCCTTTTTGGGCTGGTTTGGGGCATTTTTTGTGGCTCATGTTTGGGGCTGTTTGGGGTCATTTTTGGGGTGGTTTTGGGCCTTTTTGGGCTCATTTCTGGGGCTTTTTGGGGTGGTTTTTGTGGTGGTTTCAGGGGATTTTTTTGGGTCGGTTTGGGGTCATTTTTGGAGCTTTTTGGGCTCATTCTTGGAGCTTTTTGGGGCTCATTTCTGGGGCTTTTTCAGGTGCTTTTGAGCTCATTTTTGGGGCTTTTTGGGCCCATTTTTGGGCCTTTCTGGCCTCATTTTTGGGGCTGTTTTGGCCTCATTTTTGGGGCAATTTTTTGGGCCCATTTTTGGGGTGGTTTTAGGGGTAATTTTGGGGGATTTTGGGGCTTTTTGGGGCTCATTTTTGGGGCTTTTCGGGGCTCATTTTTATGGCTCATTTCTGGTGCTTTTTGAGGTGTTTTTGGGCTCAGTTTTGGGCCTTTTTGGGCTCATTTTTGGGGCTGTTTGGGCTCATTTTTATGGCTCATTTCTGGGGCTTTTCGGGTCGGTTTCGGGCACATTTTTTGGGGGCGATTTTGTAGCTTATTTCCGGGGCTTTCCGGGTCAGTTTTGGCCTCATTTTCGGAGCTTTTTGAGCTCATTTTTGGGTCGATTTGTGGCTTTTTTTTTTTGGGGGTAATTGTTAAAGCAGGGGGATTTCTCTCTCTCTCTCTCTCTCACCTTTGCAGCGCCTGTGGCACTCCTCGAAGGCCCCCGGGTTGGGCAGGGGGTCCCCAGCGCTTTCGGGGGGTCTCGATGAAGGGGGTGGGGGTGGGGCCGCCCCTCCCCCACCCCCCCCCAGGCCGCTCAAGGGGGGGGGACCCCCAAAACCTGGGGGGGGCACCGGGAGCAGCGGGGGAGGGGCAGAAGGAGGGGGAGGAGGGGACCCGGCGGCCCAAACGTTGCCCATGTTGAGGGGAAAAGCTGAAAAAAAAAAAAAAAACGGGGGGCGTTAAACCCCGAAAAAACCCCGATTTTCCCTCAAAACCGCCGCGCCCCCCCCACGCCAAAACCGCGGTTTTTTTCCCCAAAACTCCCCCGAATTTTCCTGGTGGAGCAACCCCGCTCCCGGCTCGCCACGGGGTGACGGCGAGCGCTGGAGGAAAAGCCCCGAAATGGCCCGAAATCGCCCCAAAATCCGCGCCCCCCCCCCACTCCCCTCACGCCGAACTCACGCGGCCGCGGCCGGAGAGCGCCGAGCTCTGGCCACGCCCCCCCGCGCTCCCATTGGTCGGCGCTTCCCGCCCGCGCGCTGCCATTGGTCGGTTTTGTTTTCGCCCCGCCTCCTCTCGCTTCCCATTGGCTGCCGCCTCACGGTTTCCATCCGTTCCCGCCTTCCGGGGGTCAGGGGCGGTGTAAACCCCGCCTATTTTATGACGTTACGCGCTGTGATTGGTT
Source organism: Monarcha castaneiventris obscurior (assembly GCA_026261815.1). Taxonomy (NCBI): domain Eukaryota; kingdom Metazoa; phylum Chordata; class Aves; order Passeriformes; family Monarchidae; genus Monarcha; species Monarcha castaneiventris. Next base: position 29,069 of record JAMPIT010000473.1, on the reverse strand, counting down.
CATTCCCGTGTTAACCCCGCCCTCCGAGCGCTCCTATTGGCTGAGAGCTCGCGACCATAGAGACGCCAAGGGCGCGCGGGGCGGAGTGGCCCGAGATGGGCGCCGCCATTTTGCGGTTGGAGGACCGTCGCCATGGCAACGGGCGCGGTTTCTATCGCGATAGGGGCGGGGCCACTTCCGCCCCTCCCAGAACCCCCCGGGAGACCCCAATTTTCAATTTTTTTTCCCATCGGGCTTTGCGGTTTGAGTTTAAATTTTAAAATTTTACCGAAATTTGAAGTTTTTGTCGAAATTTTCAATTTTTTTATTGACATTTTAAGGGTTTTTTTAGCATTTTTAAGGGCGGTGACGTCATCGGTGACGTCATGAGGAGGCGGTGACGTCATGTGGAGGTTTTGGGGAGGTTTTGGGGCTTTTTGGGGCTTTTTGGGGCTTTTTGGTGATTTTTGAGGATTTTGGGTTTTTTAACCAATCCCAGGTGGATTTTGGGGAAATTTTAGGGATTTTGGGGGGATTTTAGGGGATTTGGGGGATTTGGGGGTTTTTTAACCTTTTCCAGGGGGATTTTTGGGAGATTTTGGGGATTTTTGGGGGCTTTTGGAGGATTTTTGGGGATTTTTGGGGCTTTTTGGGGCTTTTTTGGGATTTTTTGGGGCTTTTTGGGGCCATTTTGGGCCATTTTGGGGCTCGTTACCCAATCCCAGATGGGATTTTTTGGGGGGATTTTGGTGAGATTTTGGGGGGATTTTTGGGGTGGATTTTTGGGATTTTTGGGGTGGATTTTCAGGATTTTGGGGTGGATTTTTGAGGGGATTTTGGGGTGGATTTTTGGGATTTTATGGTGGATTTTCAGGATTTTTGGGGTGGATTTTCAGGATTTTGGGGTGGATTTTTGAGGGGATTTTGGGGTCGATTACCAGGATTTTTGGGGCAGATTTTTGGGGTGGATTTTTGGGATTTTTGGGTGGATTTTCATGTATTTTTGGGCCGAATTTTTTCAATTTCAACTTGTATTTCTCACATTTCACAACCCCTTTAACCCCTTCCACCCCGACTCCCACACAAAGGACGGAAACGACCCCAAAACCCCCTCAGCCCCTCCCCCACCCCCCTCAGCCCCTCCCCCACGGCCCCAGACAGCAGCAGAACCCCCAGGGGTCGATGGCGGCGTTGAGGCCCCTCAGCAACGGGGGAGGGAGCCGCGGTTTGGGGCTTTTTGGGGCTTTTTGGGGCATTTTGGGCCGTTTTGGGGCTCGTTACCCAATCCCAGCTGGATTTTTTGGGGATTTTTTGGGGTGGGTTTTTGGGATTTTGGGGTGGATTTTTGTGGGACTTTTGGGGGGATTTTAGGGTGGATTTTTGGGGGACTTTCAGGATTTTTCGAGTGGATTTTTGGGGTGGATTTTTGGGATTTTGTGATGGATTTTGGGGTGGATTTTTGGGGTCGATTACCAGGATTTTTGGGGTGGATTTTCGGGATCTTTGGGGTAGATTTTCGGGATTTTTGGGTCGAATTTTTCAGATTTCGAGGTGTATTTTTCACATTTCACAACCCCATTAACCCTTTCCTGCCCACCCCTTTAACCCCTTCCACCCCGACTCCCACACAAAGGACGGAGACGACCCCAAAACCCCCTCAGGCCCCTCCCCCACCCCCTCAGCCCCTCCCCCACCCCCCTCAGCGCCTCCCTGACGGCCCCGGAGGAGAAGTAGAACACCCAGGGGTCGATGGCGGCGTTGAGGCCGCTCAGCAGCGTGGCGTAAACGCGCCAGGCCGGGCTCCGCCCCTGGACGAACCCGACCACGTGGGAAACGTTGTAAGGGGCGAAACAGAGCCCAAAAATGATGGTGGTGGCCACGGCCAAGCCCACGGCTCGCCGGCGTTTGGCTCGTGGCAGCCCCGGGCGGGCCAGCAGGGCTCGGACGACGCCGACGTAGCAAAAAACGGTGACGGAGAAAGGGGCGAGGAAGAGGACGAAGAAGAACTCGAGGCGCAAGGGGAGGACGAAGCGGAGCTGGGCGGCCGAGAAGTCGTCGTAGCACTTGGGAGGGGAGGGCGTGGCGGCCTTGGGGGGTTGGGGGTGGGTTTTGGGGTGGAGGGGGTTGGTTTTGGGGTCAGTGGGGTCAGTGGGGTTGGTCTTGGGGTCATTGGGGTCAATGGGGTCAACGAGGTTGGGGATCTTGGAGAATTTGGGGTTGAGGATCTTGGAGAGGTTGGGGTTGGTCTTGGGGTCAATGGGGTTGAGGGTCTTGGAAAATTTGGGGTTAAGGGTCTTGGGGTCAATGGGGTCACCCTTGGGGTCAGTGGGGTTGGTCTTGGGGTCAACGGAGTCAATGGGTTTGGGGGTCTTGGGGAATTTGGGGTTGAAGGTCTTGGGGTCAGTGGGGTCATCGTTGGGGTCAGTGGGGTCAATGGGGTTGGTCTTGGGGCCATTGGGGTCAATGGAGTCAATGGGGTTGGGGATCTTGGAGAATTTGAGGTTGAGAGTCTTGGGGAATTTGGGGTTGAGGGTCTTGGAGAGGTTGGGGTTGGTCTTGGGGTCAATGGGGTCACCTTTGGGGTCATTGGGGTCAATGGAGTCAATGGGGTTGGGGGTCTTGGAGAATTTGGGGTTGAAGGTCTTGGGGTCAATGGGGTCATCCTTGGGGTCAATGGGGTCACCCTTGGGGTCAATGGGGTTGAAGGTCATGAGGGTCTTGGAGTCACTGTGGTCAACGGGGTCGATCTTGTGGCCAACGTGGTCAATGGGGTTGATCTTGGGGTCAATGAGCTTGAGGGTCTTGAGGATCTTGAAGGTCTTGGAGTCCGTGCGGCCAACGCGGTCAATGGGGTGGATCTTGGGGTCAACGGGGTGGATCTTGGGGTCAACGCGGTCAACGTGGTCGATCTTGAGGTCAATGGAGTGGATCTTGGGGTCAACAGGGTCAATCTTGCGGTCAACGGGGCCAACGTGGTCAACAAGGTTGGTCTTGGAGTCAACGTGGTCAATCTTGTGGTCAGCGTGGTCAGCTGGGTTGATCTTGGGGTCAATGGGGCCGATCTTGAGGTCAACAGGGTCAACACAGTCAATGAGGTTGGTCTTGGCATCTATGTGGTCAATGAGGTCAATCTTGAGGTCAACAGGGTTGGTCTTGGGGTCAACGTGGTCAATGCAGTCAACGGGGTTGACCTTGAGGTCCATCTTGGGGTCAAGACGGTCAACAGGGTCCATCTTGTGGTCAACGTGGTCAACGGGGTCAATCTTGAGGTCAACATGGTCAACCTTGTGGTCAACGGGGTCAACTGGGTTGATCTTGTGGTCAACGTGGTCAACGGGGTCAACCTTGGGGTCAACGTTGCCAACCTTGAGGTCAACATGATCAACCTTGGGGTCAACGTGGTCAACGTGGTCAACGAGGTCAATCTTGGGGTCAACGAGGTCAACCTTGGGGTCAACAGGGTCAACGTGGTCAATGAGGTCAATGTGGTCAACCTTGGGGTCAACCTTGCGGTCAACGGGGCCAATCTTGAGGTCAACTGGGTTGATCTTGTGGTCAACGTGGTTAACGAGGTCAATCTTGAGGTCAACGGGATCCATCTTGAGGTCACCGTGGCCAACGCGTTCCACCTTGTGGTCAACCCCACCAACCTCAACGCCCCCAACCCCCACCCCCCTCCCCCCACCCTCCCCCACCCCCTCCCCCCTCCCGTGCAGCTCAGCCACGAACACCACGGAACAATGGCCGCAGGCCAGTAGCCAAATGACCCCGCTGACCACCAGCACTCGCCCGTGGCCACCTCGACCTCGTCGATGAGCCCAAACCCAACACCCCAAGGGGAAGACCACGCCCAAGTAGCGCTGGACGCTCAAGGCCGCCAAGAAGAGGCCGCTCAGGTACATGCTGGAGTAGAAGCAGAAGTTGGCCACCGGACACAACGCGGCCGGCAGCGGCCACTCCATGCCGGCCGCGGCTTCGGCCATCTTGAAAGGCAAGAAGACCAACAGGAGGAGGTCGGAGGCCGTCAGGTTGAGGAGGAGGAGGTCGGCTGAGCTCAGCTGGACCTCGGGCTTGGTGGCCCGGCGGCGACGTTTGGTAGCCAAAGCGGCCAAAGTGAAGATGTTGGCCGGGAAGCCGACGGCGAAGGTCAGGGCGTAGATGGTCAGCACCAAGGTGGACATGGTGGGCGTGGCCAGCTGGGGGAGGGGGGATGGGGGGGTCCTGAGGTGGCCCAGGAGGTTCTCAGGTGGCCCAGGAGGTCCCCAGGTGGCCCAGGAAGGACAGAGGTGGCCCAGGAGGTCCCCAGGTGGTCCAGGAAGGACAGAGGTGGCCTAGGGGGTCCTCAAGTGGCCCAGGTGGTCCTCAGGTAGCCCAGGGTCTAGGAGGTGGCCCAGGAGGTTCTCAGGTGGCCCAGGAGGTCCCCAGGAGGTTCTCAGGTGGTCCAGGAGGTCCCCAAGTGGCCCAGGGGGTTCTCAGGTGGCCCAGAAGGTCCCTAGGAGGTCCCCAAGTGGCCCAGGAGGTCTTCAGGTAGCCCAGGAGGTCTTCAGGTAGCCCAGGAGGTTCTCAGGTGGCCCAGGGGGTCCTGAGGTGGCCCAGGGGGTTCCCAAGTGGCCCAGGAGGTCCCCAGGTGGTCCAGGAGGTCTTCAGGTGGCCCAGGAGGACCCCAGGTGGCCCAGGAGGTCCTCAGGTGGCTCAGGTGGCCCAGAAGGTCCCCAGGAGGTCCTCAGGTGGTCCAGGGGGTCCTCAGGTAGCCCAGGGGGTTCTCAGGTGGCCCAGGAGGTCCCCAAGTGGCCCAGGAAGGATGAGAGGTGGCCCAGGAGGTCCCCAGGGGGTCCTCAGATGGTCCAGGAGGTCTTCAGCTAGCCCAGGGGGTTCTCAGGTGGCCCAGGGGGTCCTGAGGTGGTCCAGGAGGTCCTGAGGTGGCCCAGGGGGTTCCCAAGTGGCCCAGGAGGTCCCCAGGTGGTCCAGGGGGTCTTCAGGTGGCCCAGGAGGTGGCTCAGGTGGTCCAGCGGGTCCTGAGGTGGGCCAGGGGGTCCTCAGCTAGCCCAGGAGGTTCTCAGGTGGCCCAGGAGGTCCCCAGGTGGCCCAGGGGGTCCCCAGGTAGCCCAGGGGGTCCTCAGGTGGCCCAGGAGGTTCTCAGGTGGCCCAGGGGGTCCTCAGGTAGCCCAGGGGGTCCCCAGGTGGTCCAGGAGGTGGCTCAGGTAGCCCAGGGGGTTCTCAGGTAGCCCAGGAGGTCCCCAGGAGGTTCTCAGGTGGTCCTCTGGTAGCCCAGGGTCTAGGAGGTGGCCCAGGAGGTTCTCACCAACCAGGTGGCCCAGGGGGTTCCCAAGTGGCCCCAGAGGTCCCCAAAAGGACCCCAGGAGGTTCTCAGGTGGTCCTTAGGTGGTCCAGGAGGTCCCCAAGTGGCCCAGGAGGTTCTCAGGTGGCCCAGGAGGTCCCCAAGTGGCCCAGGAGGTTCTCAGGTGGCCCAGGGGGTTCCTAGGTGGTCCAAGAGATGGCTCAGGTGGCCCAGGAGGTCCCCAGGAGGTCCCCAAGTGGCCCAGGAGGTTCCCAAGTGGCCCAGAAAGGACAGAGGTGGCCCAAGAGGTGGCTCAGGTGGCCCAGAAGGTCCCCAAGTGGCCCCAGAAGGTCCCCAAGTGGCCCCAGATGTCCCCAGGTAGCCCAAGAGGTTCCCAAGTGGCCCAGGGGTCCCCAGGAAGGACAGAGGTGGCCCAAGAGGTCCCCAGATGGTCCAAGAGGTGGCTCAGGTGGTCCAGGGGGTCCCCAGAAGGTCCCCAAGTGGCCCAAGGGGTCCCCAAGTGGCTCCAGAAGGTCCCCAGGTGGCCCAGGAAGGAACAGAGGTGGCCCAGAAAGTCCCCGAGTGGCCCAGGGAGTACCCAGGAGGTCCAAGAGGTCCCCAAGTAGCCCAGGAGGTCCTCAGGTGGCCCAGGAAGGACAGAGATGGCCCAGGAGGTCCCCAGGAGGTTCCCGGGTGGCCCAGGAAGGACAGAGGTGGCCCAAGATATCCCCAGGTGGCCCAGAAGGTCCCCAAGTGGCCCAAGGGGTCCCCAAGTGGCCCCAGAGATCCCCAAGTGGCCCAAGATATCCCCAGGTGGTCCAGGAAGTGCCCAGGAGGTGGCCCAGAAGGTGCCCAAGTGGCCCAAGAGGTCCCCAAGTGGCCCAGGAAGGACAGAGGTGGCCCAAGATGTCCCCAAGTAGCCCAGGGGGTCCCCAAGTGGCCCCGGAGGTCCCCAGGTGGCCCAGGAATGACAAAGGTAGCCCAGAAGGTGCCCAAGTGGCCCAGGAAGGACAGAGGTGGCCCAGGAGGTCCCCAGGTGGCCCAGGGGGTTCCCAAGTGGCCCAAGAGATCCCCAAGGGGCCCAAGATGTCCCCAGGTGGCCCAAGATGTCCCCAGGTGGCCCAGGAAGTTCCCAAGTGGCCCAGGAGGTGCCCAGGAGGTGCCCAAGTGGCCCAGGAAGGACAGAGGTGGCCCAGGAGGTCCTCAAGTGGCCCAGGACGTTCTCAGGTGGCCCCAGAGGTTCCCAAGTGGCCCAGAAGATCCTCAGGTGGCCCAAAATGTCCCCAAGTAGCCCAAAATGTCCCCAAGTGGCCCAAAATCTCCCCAAGTGGCCCAAAATGTCCCCAAGTGGCCCAAAATATCCCCAAGTAGCCCCAGGGGGTCCCCAAGTGGCCCAAGAGGTCCCCAGGTAGCCCAGAAGGTCCCCAAGTAGCCCCAGGGGGTCCCCAAACTGCCCCCCACCCCCACCCCGCCCCTCCCCCCCACCTACCTCCTCTCTCTCTCGCTCTCTTTCTCTTTTGCCCAAATTCCTGATTTTTTCACCCAAAAAAACCCCCCCAAAAAAAATCCCCGCCCAAGGGAAGGGGATGTGGGGGGAGGGGCGGGGATGTGGCCACAAGGGGGGGGGAGGGGAGGGAGGGGGAGGGGGAGGGGGAGGAACTTCCGCCATTTCCTGACCTCGCCCCTCCCCCACCCCTGCCCTCACCCCTCCCCCACTTCCCAAAAAATTTGGGCCGAGCCCCTCCCCCACCCCCTCAAAAAAAGCCCAAAAAGAGGCGGAAATGGGGTGGGGGAGGGGCGTGGGAAAATGGTTTTGCCCCTCCCCCACCCTGACACCTCCCCCACCCCCAAAAAATCCCCAAAACGAGGCGGAAATTGGGGTGGGGGAGGGGCGTGGGAAAAAGCTGCTGCCCCTCCCCCACCCCTCCCTAAATTTGGAACTCGCCCCTCCCCCACCCCCTCAAAAAAAAAAGCCCAAAAAGAGGCGGAAATGGGGTGGGGGAGGGGCGTGGGAAAAAGCTGCTGACCTCGAAATTTAACTGGAACCACCCAAAATTCACCAAAAATTCACCCAAAATTCACCTAAAACCACCCAAAATTTAACTGGGGGTCCCCAAAATTTAACTGGAATCCTCAAAATTCATCTGGGTCACCCAAAATTCACCTGAAAGGGCCCAAAATTCACCTGGAATCCTCAAAATTCACCCGAAACCACCCAAAATTCACCTGGAGGGGTCCAAAATTCACCTGGGACACTCAAAATTTACCTGGGGGGTCCAAATTTCACCTGGGAATCCTCAAAATTCGTCTGGGCCTCCCAAAATGCTCCTGAGATCCCCAAAATTCACCTGGGGGGGTCCAAAATTCACCTGGGACCCCCAAAATTCACCCAGAACCACCCAAAATTCACCCGAAACCCTCAAAATTCACCTGAGATGCCCAAAATTCACCTAGGAGGGGTTCCAAAATTCACCTGAAACCACCCAAATTTAACTGGGGGGGGTCCCAAAATTCATCTGGGGGGGTCCGAAATTCACCTGGGACCCCCAAAATTCACCCAGAACCACCCAAAATGCTCCTGAGACCCCCGAAATCCCCAAAATTCAACCCAAAATTCACCTGAGACCCCCAAAATCACCACCCAAAATTCACCTGAAAACCCCAAAATCACCAACCCCCAAAATTTAACTGGGGCACCCAAAATTCACTTGAAACCACCCAAAATTCACCTGAGACCCCCAAAATTTAACTGGGGCACCCAAAATTCACCTGAAACCACCCCAAAATTTAACTGGGGGTCCAAAATTCACCTGGAATCCTCAAAATTCACCTGAAATGGCCCAAAATTCCCCCGAAACCCCCCCAAAATTCACCCGCGGCGCTGTGGGCGTGGCCCGCGCATGCTAACAACCCCCCAGTGGGCGTGGCCCTCCTCCCGATGGGCGTGGCCTCCCCGCAATGGGCGTGGCCTAATGACGCCACCGCCCCCTCCCCGAACCCGCGACCCCCCCCCAAAATTTAAATCGTGACCACACCCCCCCCTTTATCGCCCCGCCCCTTTGTGGGCGTGTCCCCCGCCGCAGTGGGCGTGTCCTCAGTGCGATATCGCACAGTGGGCGTGGCCTGCATGCAAATGAACCCTCCTAAGCGCGGCTTCACCCCGACATCTCCTTAATGGGCGCGCCCTAATTTAACCCCTCCCCTTTGTGGGCGTGTCCCCCGCCGCAGTGGGCGTGGCCGGCAGCGCTCGGGGGGCCCGGGGGGCGATGGGGCTGCGGCCGGGGGGGGTCCCGGGGGTCCCGGGGGGGGTCCCGGGGGGGGTCCCGGGGGGGTCGCGGGCGCTGCTGCCGCTGCTGCTGCTGCTGCTGCCCGCGGGGGCCGCGGCCAAATTCGTGCGGGGCCGCGTCAGCACCAAGGAGGTGAGCGCGGGGGGGGGGATTAATTAATTGGGGCGGGGGGCGGCGCGGGGACCCCCCCCCCTTCGAATAGAGGGACCCCCCCCCCGGAGCGGCCGGGGCGGGAGAGGGGCGGGACCCCCCCCCCCCTTTTATAGCGCGACCCTTCCCCTTTTATGGCGGGACCCCCCCCCATTTACATCGGGACCCCCCCCATTTATAGAAGGACCCCCCCCCCTCGAATAGAGGGACCCCCCCCCCCGGAGCGTCCGGTTCCGGGTCTGGAGAGGGGCGGGACCCCCCCCCCTTTATAGCGCGACCCTTCCCCTTTTATAGCTCAACCCCCCCCTTTTATAGCGGGACCCCCCCGGAGACCCCCGGACCCGGGCTTGGATAGGGGCGGGCCCCCCTTTTATATCGGGACCCCCCCCATTTTATATCGGGACCCCCCCATTTTATATCGGGACCCCCCCCTTTTATATCGGGACCCCCCTTTTATATCGGGACCCCCCCATTTTATATCGGGACCCCCCCCTTTTATATCGGGACCCCCCCCCGGAGACCCCCGGACCCGGGTCTGGAGAGGGGCGGGACCCCCCCCCTCTTTTATAATGGGACCCCCCCCTTTTATAGAGAGACCCCCCCCATTCATAGCGGGACTCCCCAAAATTCCGGATTCGCCCCAAATTCCCCAAATTTGCATCCCCGAAAATCCCGAATCCCGCCCAAATTTGGGTCCCCCAAATCCCCCCCAAATTTGGATCCCCCAAAATCCCGAATTCCCGAAATTTGCATCCCCCCAAATCCCAAATCCCCAAAATCCCGAATCCCGCCCAAATTTGGGTCCCCCAAAATCCCGAATCCCTGAAATCCCGAGTTCTCCAAATTTACATCCCCCCAAAATCCCGATTCCCGCCCAAATTTGGGTCCCCCCAAACCGCAAATCCCCCGAATTTAGATCCCCAAAATCCTTGAATCTCCCAAATTCTCGATCCCCCAAATCCCCCAAATTTACATCCCCGAAAATCCCGATTCCCGCCCAAATTTGGGTCCCCCAAATCCCCCAAATCCCGAATGCCCCAAAATCCCGAATCCCCCCAAATTTGCATCCCCGAAATCCCAAATCCCCCAAATTTGCATCCCCACAAAATCCCGAATCCCGCCCAAATTTGGATTCCCGAAATTTGGATCCCCCAAACCCCCAAATCCCTGAATCTCCCGAATTCTGGATCCCCCAAAATCCTGAATCCCACCCAAATCTGGGTCCCCCGAATCCCCAAAATTTGGATCCCCAAAATTCCCCAAATCCCGAATCCCCAAAATCCCGAATTCCCGAAATTTGCATCCCCGAAAATCCCGATTCCCGCCCAAATTTGGGTCCCCCGAATCCCCCAAACCCCCCAGATTTAGATCCCCAAAATCCCTGAATCTCCCAAATTCTGGATCCCCCAAATCCCCCAAATTTGCATCCCAAAACCCCGATTCCCGCCCAAATTTGGGTCCCCCCAAATCCCCCGAATCCCCAAAATCCCAGATTCCCGAAATTTACATCCCCAAAACCCCGAATCCCGCCCAAATTTGGGTCCCCCAAAATCAAAATCCCCAAACCTGAATCCCCCAAATCCCGACCCCCCCCCAAATTTGGGATCCCCCCAAAATCCCCGAATCCCCCCAAAATCAAACCCCCAAAATCCCCAAAATCCCCCCAAAATCAAACCCCCAAAATCCCCGAATGCCCCCCAAATTCTGGAGCCCCCCGAACCCTGATCCCCCTCCCCAAATTTCCCCCTCTGGGGTCTCGGGGGGGTTTTGGGGTCGCCCCCTCCCCAAATTCCCCAAATTCCCCAAATTCCTTCCCAAATTCCCTCCCGTTGCCATGGAAACGCGGAGCGGGCCCGTTGCCATGGCAACGGCGGGGATGGGGGGGTTCCGGGGGGTCTTGGGGGTGGAATTTGGGTCTGGGGGCTCGGGGGGGTCCCTGGGGGAGTTTTTTGGGGATTTTGGGGGATTTTTGGGGGTTTTGGGGGGGTTCTGGGGGGATTTTGGGGGATTTTGAGGGGTTTTGACTGGTTTTGGGGGTTCTTTGGGGTCTCTGTTTGGGTCTGGGGTCTCCATTTGGGTCTGGGGTCTTCATTTGGGTCTGGGGGCTCCGAGGGAGTCCCTGGGGGAGTTTTTTGGGGTGATTTTGGGGGATTTTGGGGGAGTTTTGGGGGTTTTTTGGGAGGTTTTTTTGGGGGGATCCTTTGTGGTCTCTATTTGGGTCTGGGGTCGCTATTTGGGGTCGCTGTTTGGGTCTGGGGTCTTCATTTGGGTCTGGGGGCTCCGGGGGGGTCCCTGGGGGAGTTTTTTGGGGATTTTGGGGGTTTTTGAGTGATTTCGGGTGATTTTCGGGAGGTTTTGGGCGCTTTTTGGGTGATTTTGGGGGAGTTTTTTGGGGGTTTTGAGGGGTTTGGGGGTTCCTCTGGGGTCTCCATTTGGGTCTGGGGTCTTCATTTGGGTCTGGGGTCTCCGGGGGGTGGTCCCTGAGGGAGTTTTTGAGGGATTTTAGGTGATTTTGGATGATTTTGGGGGAGGTTTTTGGGCGGTTTTGGATGATTTTGGGGGTTTTGAAGGTTTTGCGGGATCCTTTGTGCTCTCCATTTGGGTCTGGGGTCTCCATTTGCGTCTGGGGTCTCCGGGGGGGTCCCTGAGGGAGTTTTTGGATGATTTTGAGCGGTTTTTGAGTGATTTCGGGTGATTTTCGGGGGGATTTGGGTGATTTTGGGTGATTTTGGGGGGTCTATAGCGTGATTTTTGGGGTTCCTTTGTGCTCTCCATTTGGGTCTGGGGTCTCCATTTGAGTCTGGGGTCTCCATTCGGCTCTGGGGGGTCTCTGACGCCCCCCGCCCCCTCCCCAGGACTGGATTTTCCTCACCCGTTTCTGTTTCCTCTCCGATTTCGGCCGCCTCGATTTCCACTTCCGCTACCCCGAGGTGAGCCCGGGGGGGGCCCAGGGGTCCCGGGGGTCCCGGGGGAAGCCCCCAGACCCAAATTCCCTCGGGACCCCTCCCCAATTCAGGCCAAGTGCTGCCAGAACATTCTGCTCTACTTCGACGACCCCTCCCAGTGGCCCGCGGTTTACAGGAGGGGGGGCAAGGTGCGAATTGGGGCTGGGGGCTTCGGGGGAGGGGGTTTTGGAGGTTTATTTGGGTCTGGGGGCTTCCGTGGGTCACGGGGATATTTGGGTCTGGGGGCTTTGGGGGGTTTGATTTGGGGCTGGGGGCTTCGGGGAGGGGCTTGGGGAGTTTGATTTGGGGCTGAGGGCTTCGGGGGCTTTTTGGGGAGTTTGATTTGGGGCTGGGGGCTTCGGGGGTTTATTTGGGGCTGGGGACTTCGGGGAGGTTTTGGGGGGTATTTGGGGCTGGGGGCTTTGGGGGCTTTTTGGGGGTCTGGGGGCTTCGGGGGGAGGTTTTGGGGCTGGGGGCTTTGGGGAGGTTTTGGGGTCCCTGGGTTGTATTTGAGGGGGGTCCCGGAGGTTTTGGGGCCCCCGGGGTGAATTTGGGGAGGGGTCCCGGAGGTTTTGGGGCTCCCGGGGTGAATTTGGGGAGGGGTCCCGGAGGTTTGGGGCCCCCGGGGTGAATTTGGGGAGGGGTCTCGGGCCCACGCCCCCTCCCCAGGATTGCCTGGCCAAGGAATCCGTGATCCGGCCCGAGAACAACCAGGTCATCAACCTGACCACTCAGTACGCCTGGTCCGGCTGCCAGGTGGGGCTGGGGGCTTCGCGATTGGGGCTGGGGGCGGCCCCGGGGGTCTGGGGGATCTCAGGGGGTCTCATTTAGGGGGGTCTGGGGTCTCCCCGAGGCGCCCCCTCCCCAAAAACAACTGAGGAGATTGATCTGTTCTGGCTGCCGGGTGGGGCTGGGGGCTTCTAAAATGGGGCTGGGGGCTTCTGAAATGGGTCTGGGGGCGGCCCCGGGGGTCTGGGGGGGTCTCAGGGATTTGGGGGGCTTTGGGATTTGTGGGTCTGGGGTCTCCCCGAGGCGCCCCCTCCCCAAAAACAACTGAGGAGATTGATCTGGTTTTGGCTGTTGGGTGGGGCTTGGGGCTTCTAAAATGGGGCTGGGGGCTTCTGAAATGGGTCTGGGGGCGGCCCCGGGGGTCTGGGGGGTTTGGGATTTGTGGGTCTGGGGTCTCCCCTGGGCGCCCCCTCCCCAGGTGCTGCCGGGGGTCTCGGGGAGGGTCCTGAGCTGCTCCAGCGGCCGCAGCTTCCGCTCGGTGCGGGAGCGCTGGTGGTACGTGGCCCTCAGCAAGTGCGGGGTGAGTGACCCCAAAAACGCCCGAAATCACCCCAAAATCACCCCAAAACACCCCGAAATACCCCAAAAACCACCCAAAACACCCCCATATTGACCAAAACCACCCAAAACTGCCCCAAAATCACCCAAAACCGCCCCAAACCTCGGTGTGGGAGCGCTGGTGGTACGTGGCCCTCAGCAAGTGCGGGGTGAGTGACCCAAAAACGGCCGAAATCGCCCCAAAAACGGCCCGAAACACCCCAAAAACGGCCAAAATCACCCCGAAATACCCCAAAAACCACCCAAAATACCCTGATATTACCCAAAATCACCCAAAACCGCCCCGAAGCTCGGTGCGGGGGCGCTGGTGGGACGTGGCCCTCAGCAAGTGCGGGGTGAGTGACCCCAAAAACGCCCGAAATCGCCCCAAAAACGGCCTGAAACATCCCAAAATCCCCCCAAAAGACCCCTGAAATACCCCAAAATACACCAAAACCACCCAAAATGACCCAAAATCACCCAAAACCGCCCCAAACCACCCCAAATATCTCTTAAAACCTTCCAAGTCCCCCAAAATGCCCTCAAAATCCCTAAAAATCCCAAAACCACCCCAAAAAACTCGGCAAAAAAATCCCCAAAATTCAAAAAAACTCCAACCCGCCCAAAAAAACCCAAAACCTCCAAAACTTCCCCAAAACCCCCCCTTAAAATCTAAAAAAATCCCCACCATATAACCCCCGAAAACTCCCCAAAAAATCCCCAAAAAATCCCCAAAAACCCTCCGAAAAAATCCCCCAAAAATCCCCAAAAAATCCTCAAAAATCCCCAAAAACCCTCCGAAAAAATCCCCCAAAAATCCCCAAAAAATCCTCAAAAATCCCCAAAAACCCTCCAAAAAAATCCCCCAAAAATCCCCAAAAAATCCTCAAAAATCCCCAAAAACCCTCCAAAAAAATCCCCCAAAAATCCCCAAAAACCCTCCAAAAAATCCCCAAAAAGCCCCAAAAAATCCTCAAAACCCCCCAAAAACCCTCCGAAAAAATCCCAAAAAAATCCCCAAAAATCCCCAAACCCCTAAAGACCCCCAAAATGCCCAAAAAGCCCCAAATTGCCCCAAAAGGGCGGCGGGCTGGAGCTGGAGTACGAGATGGTTCTGACCAACGGCGACTCCTTCTGGACCCGGCACTTCTCTGCCGACGAGTTCGGTGCGGCCCCATTTGGGTCTGGGGGCTTCGTTTGGGTCTGGGGGCTTTAATTTGGGGCTGGGGGCTTTAATTTGATTTATTTCTTATTTTTTTATTTGGGTCTGGGGGCTTTTATTGGGTTTTAGGGGGGTTTATTTGATTTATTTCTTATTTTTTAATTTGGGTCTGGGGGCTTCATTTGGGTCTGGGGGCTCCATTTGGGTCTGGGGGCTTCATTTGGGTCTGGGGGCTTTAATTTGATTTATTTCTTATTTTTTTATTTGGGTCTGGGGGCGTTTATTTGATATTTTTCCTTTTTTTTCCCTTTGGGTCTGGGGGCGTTTTTTCGATTTATTTCTTATTTTTTAATTTGGGTCTGGGGGCTTAATTTGGGTCTGGGGACTTCATTTGGGTCTGGGGGCTTCATCGATTCCTTCCCCATTTTGGGGGGTTCCGGGGGGGGTTTTTTGGGGGGCTTTTTGGGGCTTTTTGGGGGCTTTTTGGGGCTCCAAAAACTCCGATTTTTGGGGTTTTTTTTTTTGCGGGGGAATCCCCAGAATTTGGGGAGGGGTCTCAGGGTTCTGGGGCTATTTTGGGGAGGGGTCTCGGGGTTCTGGGGCTATTTTGGGGAGGGGTCTCCGCTCTCGACTTTTGCGGCTTTTTGCGGCTTTTTGCGGCTTTTTGGAGCTCCAAAAACTCCGATTTTTGGGGGTTTTTTTTTGGGGCGGAATCCCCAGAATTTGGGGAGGGGTCTCAGGGTTCTGTGGCTAATTTGGGGAGGGGTCTCAGGGCTCGGGGTTATTTTGAGGAGGGGTCTCCGCTCTCGACTTTTGGGGGGTCCCGGGGGTTTTTTTTGCGGCTTTTTGCGGCTTTTTGGGGCTCCAAAAATTCCGATTTTTGCGGGTTTTTTTTGAGGGGGGGTCCCAAGAATTTGGGGAGGGGTCTCGGGGTTCTGGGGCTTTTTGGGGAGGGGTCTCAGGGCTCTGGATTATTTTGGGGAGGGGTCTCGGGGCTCGACTTTTGGGGGGTCCCGGGGAGGTTTTTTTGGGGCTTTTTGCGGCTTTTTGGAGCTCCAAAAACTCCGATTTTTGCGGGTTTTTTTTGAGGGGGGGTCCCAAGAATTTGGGGAGGGGTCTCGGGGCTTTGTGGCTAATTTGGGGAGGGGTCTCGGGGGTCTCCCCCGAAGCCCCCAGACCCAATTCCTGCCTCCCGCAGGGATCCTGGAGACCGACATCACCTTCCTCCTCATCTTCACCCTCATCTTCCTCCTCTCCTGCTACTGCGGCTGTGAGCGGGGGAGGGGCGGGAATTTGGGGAGGGGTCGCGGTGGGGGGGGGTCGGGGGGGGGTCGGGGGGAATTTGGGGAGGGGTCTCAGAGCCCTCGCCCCCTCCCCAGACCGCCTGAAGGGGCGGCAGCTGCTCCACACCACCTACAAGATGTTCATGGCCGCCGCCGGCCTGGAGGGTGAGCAATTGGGTCTGGGGGCTTCTGGGGGGGTCGGAATTGGGTCTGGGGGCTTCGGGAGAGGGAATTGGGTCTGGGGGCTTCGGGGAGGGTCGGGGGTGAGGGGGTTTGGGGGGATTTGGGGGGGTTTGGGGGCGTTATTTGGGTCTGGGGTCCCGGGGGAGGCAGAAGGAAAGAAGGTTTAATTGGGTCTGGGGCTTCTGGGGGGGCGGAATTGGGTCTGGGGGCTTCTCGGGAGAGGGAATTGGGTCTGGGGGCTTCGGGGAGGGTCGGGGGTGAGGGGGTTTGGGGGGATTTGGGGGGGTTTGGGGGCGTTATTTGGGTCTGGGGTCCTGGGGAGGCAGGAGGGAGAAGGAAGGGTTAATTGGGTCTGGGGGCTTCTGGGGGGGGCGGAATTGGGTCTGGGGGCTTCCGGGAGAGGGAATTGGGTCTGGGGGCTTCGGAGGGGATCGAAGGTGAGGGGGTTTGGGGGGGTTTTGGGGGGTTTTGGGGCGTTATTTGGGTCTGGGGGCTTCAGGGAGGAGGGAGGGAGTAGGGGAAGTTTTGGGTCTGGGGGCTTCGGTTAGGGGACAGAAACTCGGGGTGGTTTTTTGGGTGGAATTCGGGGGATTTTGGGGCAATTTCCGGTGGTTTTTGGGTCTGGGGTCTCCGGGGGTCTCTGGGGGAATTTGGGGAGGGGTCTCGGGGGGGATTTTGGGTGGGATTTTGGGGGAAATTTGGGGTTTTTTGGGTCTGGGGGCTTCGGTTGGGGGATGTCGGGGGCAGAGAAACTCGGGGTGGTTTTTTGGTGGAATTCGGGGGATTTTCGGGAAATTTGGGGAAATTTGGGCGGTTTTTTGGCTGGGGTCTCCGGGGGTCTCAGGGGGAATTTGGGGAGGGGTCTCGGGGGGGATTTTGGTGGATTTTGGGGGATAAATCGGGGGTTTTTGGGTCTGGGGGCTTCGGTTGGGGGATGTCGAGGCAGAAACTCGGGGTGGTTTTTGGGTGGAATTCGGGAAAATTTGGGAAATTCGGGGCGGTTTTTGGGTCTGGGGTCTCCGGGGGTCTCAGGGGGAATTTGGGGAGGGGTCGGGGGGGATTTTGGGTGGGATTTTGGGGGAAATTTGGGGTTTTTTGGGTCTGGGGGCTTCGGTTGGGGGATGTCGGGGGCAGAAACTCGGGGTGGTTTTTTGGGTGGAATTCGGGGGATTTTCGGGAAATTTGGGGAAATTTGGGGCGGTTTTTTGGGTCTGGGGTCTCCGGGGGTCTCAGGGGGAATTTGGGGAGGGGTCTCGGGGGGGATTTTGGGTGGGATTTTGGGGGAAATTTGGGGTTTTTTGGGTCTGGGGGCTTCGGGCGGGGGTGTGAAACTCAGGGTGTTTTTGGGTGGAATTCTCGGGAATTTTGGGTGGAATTCGGGGGATTTTGGGGCAATTTCCGGTGGTTTTTGGGTCTGGGGTCTCCGGGGTCTCAGGGGGAATTGGGGAGGGGTCTCGGGGGGATTTTGGGTGGGATTTTGGGAATTTGGGTTTTTGTTTCTGGGGCTTTGGGCGGGGGTGTGAAACCAGGGTGTTTTTGGGTGGAATTCTCGGGAATTTTGGGTGGAATTCGGGGGATTTTGGGGCAATTTCCGGTGGTTTTTGGGTCTGGGGTCTCCGGGGGTCTCAGGGGGAATTTGGGGAGGGGTCTCGGGGGGGATTTTGGGTGGGATTTTGGGGGGAATTCGGGGGTTTTTGGGTCTGGGGGCTTCGGTTGGGGGATGTCGAGGGCAGAAACTCGGGGTGGTTTTTGGGTGGAATTCGGGAAAATTTGGGGAAATTCGGGGCGGTTTTTGGGTCTGGGGTCTCCGGGGATCTCAGGGGGAATTTGGGGAGGGGTCTCGGGGGGATTTTGGGTGGGATTTTTGGGGGAATTTGGGGTTTTTTGTGTCTGGGGGCTTCGGGCGGGGGTTGTGAAACTCAGGGTGTTTTTGGGTGGAATTCTCGGGAATTTTGGGTGGAATTCGGGGGATTTTGGGGCAATTTGGGGCGGTTTTTGGGTCTGGGGTCTCCGGGAGTCTCAGGGGGAATTTGGGGAGGGGTCGGGGGGGATTTTGGGTGGGATTTTGGGGGGAATTCGGGGGTTTTTGGGTCTGGGGGCTTCGGTTGGGGGATGTCGGGGGCAGAAACTCGGGGTGGTTTTTTGGGTGGAATTCGGGGGATTTTCGGGAAATTTGGGGAAATTTGGGGCGGTTTTTTGGGTCTGGGGTCTCCGGGGATCTCAGGGGGAATTTGGGGAGGGGTCTCGGGGGGGATTTTGGGTGGGATTTTGGGGGGAATTTGGGGTTTTTTGGGTCTGGGGGCTTCGGGCGGGGGTGTGAAACTCAGGGTGTTTTTGGGTGGAATTCTCGGGAATTTTGGGTGGAATTCGGGGGATTTTGGGGCAATTTCCGGTGGTTTTTGGGTCTGGGGTCTCCGGGGGTCTCTGGGGGAATTTGGGGAGGGGTCTCGGGGGGATTTTGGGTGGGATTTTGGGGGGAATTTGGGGGTTTTTTGGGTCTGGGGGCTTCGTTGGGGGATGTCGGGGGCAGAAACTCGGGGTGGTTTTTTTGGGTGGAATTCGGGAAAAATTTGGGGAAATTCGGGGCGGGTTTTTGGTCTGGGGTCTCCGGGGATCTCAGGGGGAATTTGGGGAGGGTCGGGGGATTTTGGGGAGAATTTGGGGTTTTTTGGGTCTGGGGGCTTCGGGCGGGGGTTGTGAAACTCAGGGTGTTTTTGGGTGGAATTCTCGGGAATTTTGGGTGGTTCCGGGGATTTTGGGCAATTTGGGGCGGTTTTTGGGTCTGGGGTCTCCGGAGTCTCAGGGGGAATTTGGGGAGGGGCTCGGGGGGGATTTTGGGTGGGATTTTGGGGGAATTTGGGGGTTTTTGTGTCTGGGGGCTTTGGGGGGGGGGGTGTAAACTCAGGGTGTTTTTGGGTGGAATTCTCGGGAATTTTGGGTGGAATTCGGGGGATTTTGGGGCAATTTCCGGCGGTTTTTGGGTCTGGGGTCTCCGGGGGTCTCAGGGGGAATTTGGGGAGGGGTCTCGGGGGGATTTTGGGTGGGATTTTGGGGGGAATTCGGGGGTTTTTGGGTCTGGGGGCTTCGGTTGGGGGATGTCGGGGGCAGAAACTCGGGGTGGTTTTTTGGGTGGAATTCGGGGGATTTTCGGGAAATTTGGGGAAATTTGGGGCGGTTTTTTGGGTCTGGGGTCTCCGGGGGTCTCAGGGGGAATTTGGGGAGGGGTCTCGGGGGGGATTTTGGGTGGGATTTTGGGGGGAATTTGGGGTTTTTTGGGTCTGGGGGCTTCGGGCGGGGGTGTGAAACTCAGGGTGTTTTTGGGTGGAATTCTCGGGAATTTTGGGTGGAATTCGGGGGATTTTGGGGCAATTTGGGGCGGTTTTTGGGTCTGGGGTCTCCGGGGGTCTCAGGGGGAATTTGGGGAGGGGTCTCAGCCCCTCCCCGCGCCCCCTCCCCAGTTCTGAGCCTCCTCCTGAGCTGCGCCTACTGGGGCCAGTACGGCTGGGACGGCGTCGGCCACGGGCCCCTGAAGCTGCTGGGTGCGCGCGGATTTTGGGGCGAATTCCGGCAAATTCGGGCAAATTCGGGCGGATCGGGGCAAAATCGGGGGGAATCGAGGAAAAATTGGGGGAAATTTGGGGAAAATTCGGGGAAATTTGGGGGAAATTCGGGGGGATCTGGGCAAAATCGGGGGGAAGTGGAGGAAAAATTGGGGGGAATTTGGGGAAATTTGGGGGGATTTTGGGGGAAATTTCGGGGGTTTTGGGGGTTTGGGGGATTTGGGGAAAATTCGGGAAAGTTTGGGGCAAAATTCGTACAAATTTGGGGGGGGTTGGGGGAAAATTTGGGGGGATTTTGGGCAAAATTTCGGCGGATTTTGGGTGAAATGTCGGGGGATTTTGGGTGAAATTTCGGGGGATTTTGGGTGAAATTTCGGGGGATTTGGGGGGATTTTGGGGGATTTGGGGGAGATTTTGGGGGGTTTTGGGGGTCTGGAGGATTTGGGGCAAATTCGGGAAAGTTTGGGAAAATTTGGGGCAAAATTCGGGTAAATTTGGAGCAAATTTGGGGGGATTTTGGGGAAATTTCGGGTGATTTTGGGTGAAATTCGGGGGATTCGGGGGATTTTTGGGGGGTTTTGGGGGAAATTTGGGGGGATTTGGGAGGATTTTTGGGGTCTGGGGGATTTGGGGCAAATTCGGGAAAGTTTGGGAAAATTTGGGGCAAAATTCGGGTAAATTTGGAGCAAATTTGGGGGGATTTTGGGGAAATTTCGGGGAATTTTGGGTGAAATGTCGGGGAATTTTGGGCAAAATTTCAGGGGATTTCGGGTGAATTTTTGGGGGATTTTGGGGAGATTTTTGGGGTCTGGGGGATTTGGGGAAAATTCGGGAAAGTTTGGGAAAATTTGGGGGAAAATTGGGGAAAATTTGGGGGGATTCGGGCAAAATTTTGGGGGTTTTGGGGGCGATATTTCGGGGTTTTTTGGGGCGATATTTTGGGGTTTTTGGGGCGATATTTTGGGGATAATTCGGGGTTTTTTTGGGGCGATATTTTGGGGATAATTCAGGGTTTTTTGGGGCGATATTTCGGGGTTTTTTTGGGGCGATATTTTGGGGATAATTCAGGGTTTTTGGGGCGATATTTTGGGGATAATTCGGGGTTTTTTGGTGCGATATTTTGGGGTTTTTTGGGCGATATTTTGGGGATAATTCGGGTTTTTTTGGGGCGATATTTTGGGGATAATTCAGGGTTTTTTGGGGCGATATTTTGGGGATAATTCGGGGTTTTTTGGGGCGATATTTTGGGGATATTTCAGGGTTTTTTGGGGCGATATTTTGGGGATAATTCGGGGTTTTTTGGGGCGATATTTTGGGGATAATTCGGGGTTTTTTGGGGCGATATTTTGGGGCTAATTCAGGGGTTTTTGGGGCACAGGGAAGCTCCTGTTCTCCATCAGCTTCCTCATCTTCCTCCTGATGCTGATCCTGCTGGGCAAAGGCTTCTCGGTCACCAGGTGCGGTCACTCGGCGGTCAGTGGTCACTCACTGGTCACTCACTGGTCACTTTGGGTCATTTTGGGTCCATTTTGGGTCATTTTGGGTCACTTTGGAGTCATTTTGGGTCATTTTGGGGTCATTTTTGGGGTCCCTCCTCTTCCTCCTGATGCTGCTCCTGCTGGGCACCAGGTGTGGTCACTCAGTGGTCACTCACGGTCAGTGGTCACTCAGCGGTCACTCAGTGGTCACTCAGCGGTCACTCAGTGGTCAGTGGTCACTCAGTGGTCACTCAGTGGTCACTCAGTGGTCACTCAGCGGTCACTCAGTGGTCACTGGTCACTCAGTGGTCACTCAGTGGTCACTCAGTGGTCAGTGGTCACTCTGTGGTCAGTGGTCACTGGTCACTCTGTGGTCACTCAGTGGTCACTCAGCGGTCACTCAGGGTCACTCAGTGGTCACGGTCACTGGTCACTCAGTGGTCACTCAGTGGTCACTGGTCACACTGTGGTCACTCAGCGGTCACTCAGCGGTCACTCAGCGGTCACTGGTCACTCAGGGGTCACTCAGGGGTCACTCAGGGGTCACTCAGTGGTCACTCAGTGGTCACTCTGTGGTCAGTGGTCACTCAGTGGTCACTCAGGGGTCACTCAGGGGTCACTCAGCGGTCACTCAGTGGTCACTCTGTGGTCAGTGGTCACTGAGTGGTCACTCAGTGGTCACTGGTCACTCAGTGGTCACTCAGGGGTCACTCAGGGGTCACTCAGGGTCACTCAGTGGTCACTCAGTGGTCACTCAGGGGTCACTCAGGGTCACTCAGTGGTCACTCAGGGGTCACATCAGGGGGCTCAGTGGTCACTCAGGGTCACTCAGTGGTCACTCAGTGGTCACTCAGGGGGCTCAGCTGGGGGCTCAGTGGTCACTCAGGGTCACTCAGGGGTCACTCAGTGGTCACTCAGTGGTCACTCAGGGGTCACTCAGCGGTCACTCAGGGGTCACTCAGCGGTCACTCAGCGGTCAGTGGTCACTCAGGGTCACTCAGGGTCACTCAGGGTCACTCAGGGTCACTCAGTGGTCACTCAGTGGTCACTCAGGGGTCACTCAGTGGTCACTCAGTGGTCACTCAGCGGTCACTCAGGGTCACTCAGGGTCACTCAGTGGTCACTCAGGGGCCTCAGCCTGGGGGCTCAGCGGTCACTCAGCGGTCACTCAGGGGTCACTCAGGGGTCACTCAGCGGTCACTCAGGGGTCACTCAGGGGTCACTCAGGGGTCACTTCAGTGGTCACTCAGGGGTCATGGTCACTCAGGGTCACTCAGGGGTCACGGGTCACTCAGGGTCACTCAGGGTCACTCGGTGGTCACTCAGGGCCGATCAGTCCGGGCTCAGTGGTCACTCAGGGGTCACTCTGGTCACTCAGGGTCACTCAGGGGTCACTCAGGGGTCACTCACAGTCACTCAGTGGTCACTCAGGGGTCACTCAGGTGCGCTCAGCGGGCTCAGTGGTCACTCAGGGTCACTCAGGTCACTCAGCGGTCACTCAGCGGTCACTCAGGGTCCTCAGGGTCACTCAGTGGTCACTCAGGGGCACTCAGCCTGTGGCTCAGTGGTCACTCAGGGGTCACTCAGGGTCACTCAGGGTCACTCAGTGGTCACTCAGGGTCACTCAGGGTCACTCAGGGGTCACTCAGCGGTCACTCAGGTCACTCAGGGTCACTCCTCAGGCGGTCACTCAGGGTCACTCAGGGTCACTCAGGGTCACTCAGTGGTCACTCAGGGGTCACTCAGCTGGGGGCTCAGTGGTCACTCAGGGGTCACTCAGGGGTCACTCAGCGGTCACTCAGCGGTCAGTGGTCACTCAGGGGTCACTCAGGGTCACTCAGCGGTCACTCAGCGGTCACTCAGGGTCACTCAGGGTCACTCAGTGGTCACTCAGGGGCCGCATCAGCCCCGGCGGCTCCGTCCGGCTCTCCGTGTACATGACCCTCTACAGCATCGCCCACATCGCCCTGCTCACCTACGAGGCGCAGGTCAGAGCCCGCCCCAGATTGCCCAAAACCCCCCAAATTCACCCCAAAATTCAGCCCAGATTCACCCGGATCCCAAAATCCCAAAAATGCCAAAAATCCCCCCGAAAAACCCCAAATCCCCCCAAAATCGGGGTCCCACATCGCCCTGCTCACCTACGAGGCGCAGGTCAGAGCCCGCCCCAAATTGCCCAAAATCCCCCAAATTCACCCCAAAATTCAGCCCAAAATTCACCCCAAAATCCCCCAAATTCAACCGGACCCCAAAATCACAAAAATCCCCCCAAAAAACCCCAAATCCCCCCAAAATCGGGGTCCCACATCGCCCTGCTCACCTACGAGGCGCAGGTCAGAGCCCGCCCCAGATTGCCCAAAACCCCCCAAATTCACCCCAAAATTCAGCCCAAAATTCACCCCAAAATCCTGAAAATCCCCCCCGAAAAACCCCAAAATTCAGCCCAAATTCGCCTCAAAATTCATCTCAAAATTCACCCAAAATTCACCCAAATTTCAGCCCAAAATTCAGCCAAATTCACCTAAAAATTCAGCCCAAAATTCAGCCCAAAACCCCCCAAATTCACCCCAAAATTCAGCCCAAAATTAATCTCAAAATTCACCCAAAATTCAGCCCAAAATCCCCCAAATTTACCTGGAGAATTTTGAGTCATTTTTGGGGATATTTCGGGCCATTTTGGGGCTGTTTCGTTGCTATTTTTGGGACTATTTTTTGACTTGTTTTTGGGGCTATTTTGGGTTTTTTCGGGGCTGTTTTTGAGCTATTTCGGGGCTATTTCGGTGCTTTTTTGGGGCAATTTTTTGGCTATTTTTGGGCTATTTCGGGGCTATTTTGTTGCTATTTTTTGGGCCATTTTTTGGGCTATTTCGGGGCTATTTTTGGGCTATTTTGGGGCTATTTTAGAGCTATTTTTGGGGCTATTTTTGATCTATTTTCGGGCTATTTTTGGGGCTATTTTTTGGCTATTTTTGGGGCTATTTCAGGATTTTTTGGGGCTATTTTGGGGCTATTTTAGAGCTATTTTGGGGCTATTTTTGGGTCTATTTTTGGGTCTATTTTGGAGCTATTTCAGGATATTTCGGGATTATTTTTGAGCTATTTTCGGGGCTATTTTGGGGCTATTTCGGGCTATTTTGAGGTTTTTCCGGGCCATTTTTGCAGCTATTTTTGGGCAATTTTTGGGCTATTTTGGGGCTATTTTTTGGGCTATTTCTTGGCTATTTTGGGGCTATTTCAGGGCTATTTTCGGGCTATTTTGGGGCTTTTTCGGGGCTAATTTTGGGGCTATTTCAGGCTATTTCGGGGCGATTTCCGGGCTACTTCGGGACTATTTTGGGGATATTTTTGGGGTTATTTTGGAGCTATTCCAGGATATTTCGGGGCTAATTTTGGGGCTCGTTTTGGACAATTTTTCAGCTATTTTTGAGGCTATTTCAGGGCTATTTCGGGGCTATTTCCCCTCCACCCCCCCCGCTTTTTCCCTCACCCCTCCGCGGCTGACCCCCGGGAATTTTGGGCTCATTTTCGGGGTTTTTGGGGTCAGTTTTTCGACCCGGGCCAGGTCCTTTACACCTACGAGTCCCCGGCGGGTTACGGCCTCATCGCGCTGCAGTTCGGGGCCTTCGCGTGGTTCTGCGGCGCCGTGGCCGCGACCGTGAGCGCCGTGCCCGAGAGGAGGCACTTCTACCTGCCCTTCCTGGGCGCCTACACCCTCTGGTGGGTCTGGGGGCGGCAAAAATGGGTCTGGGGGCTTCGGAAATGGGTCTGGGGGCGGCAAAAATGGGTCTGGGGGCGGCAAAAATGGGTCTGGGGGCGTCAGGAGACACCTGGGGGCTCAGCGCCGTGCCCGAGAGGAGGCACTTCTACCTGCCCTTCCTGGGCGCCTACACGCTCTGGTGGGTCTGGGGGCGGCAAAAATGGGTCTGGGGGCTTCGGAAATGGGTCTGGGGGCCTCGGTGGCAAAAATGGGTCTGGGGGCGGCAAAAATGGGTCTGGGGGCGTCAGGAGACACCTGGGGGCTCAGCGCCGTGCCCGAGAGGAGGCACTTCTACCTGCCCTTCCTGGGCGCCTACACGCTCTGGTGGGTCTGGGGGCGGCAAAAATGGGTCTGGGGGCGGCAAAAATGGGTCTGGGGGCGTCAGGAGACACCTGGGGGCTCAGCGCCGTGCCCGAGAGGAGGCACTTCTACCTGCCCTTCCTGGGCGCCTACACGCTCTGGTGGGTCTGGGGGCGGCAAAAATGGGTCTGGGGGCTTCGGAAATGGGTCTGGGGGCCTCGGAAATGGGTCTGAAATGGGTCTGGGGGCTCCTGGGGGCTCCTGTGGTCTGGGGGCTCAGCGCCGCGGCCCGAGAGGAGGCACTTCTACCTGCTTCCTGGGCGCCTACACCCTCTGGTGGGCCTGGGGGCGGCAAAAATGGGTCTGGGGGCTTCGAAATGGGTCTGGGGGCGGCAAAAATGGGTCTGGGGCGGCAGAAATGGGTCTGGGGGCTCAGCGCCGTGCCCGAGAGGAGGCGCTGCTACCTGCCCTTCCTGGGCGCCTACACGCTCTGGTGGGCCTGGGGGCTTCGGAAATGGGTCTGGGGGCGGCAGAAATGGGTCTGGGGGCTCCTGGGGGCAATTTCGGGACACCTGGGATGGGTCTGGGGGCTTCAGGAGACTCCTGGGGGCTTCTGGGGGCTCCTGGGATGGGTCTGGGACACCTGGGATGGGTCTGGGGGCGTCAAAAATGGGTCTGGGGGCGGCAAAAATGGGTCTGGGGGCCTCAGAAATGGGTCTGGGGGCCTCGGAAATGGGTCTGGGGGCTCCTGGGGGCTCCTGGGGGTCTGGGGGCGGCAGAAATGGGTCTGGGGGCCTCAGAAATGGGTCTGGGGGCCTCAGAAATGGGTCTGGGGGCTCCTGGGGGCGGCAGAAATGGGTCTGGGGGCTCAGCGCCGTGCCCGAGAGGAGGCGCTGCTACCTGCCCTTCCTGGGCGCCTACACGCTCTGGTGGGTCTGGGGGCGGCAGAAATGGGTCTGGGGGCGGCAGAAATGGGTCTGGGGGCTCCTGGGGGCAATTTCGGGACACCTGGGATGGGTCTGGGGGCTTCAGGAGACTCCTGGGGGCTTCTGGGGGCTTCAGAAATGGGTCTGGGACACCTGGGATGGGTCTGGGGGCCTCGGAAATGGGTCTGGAATGGGTCTGGGGGCGGCAGGAGACACCTGGGGGCTCCTGGGGGTTCCTGGGATGGGTCTGGAAAGGGTCTGGGGGCTCCTGGTGGGGTCTGGGGGCTTCGGAAATGGGGCTGGGGGCCTCAAAAATAGGTCTGGGGGCCTCAAAAATGGGTCTGGGGGTGGCAAAAATGGGTCTGGAATGGGTCTGGGGGCTGCAGGAGACACCTGGGGGCTTCTGGGATGGGTCTGGGGGCAGTCAAAATGGGCCTGGGGGCGTCAAAAATGGGTCTGGGGACGGCAAAAATGGGTCTGGGGGCTTCGGAAATGGGTCTGGGGACGGCAAAAATGGGTCTGGGGGCTTCGGAAATGGGTCTGGGGGCTCCTGGGGGCAATTTCGGGACGCCTGGGATGGGTCTGGGGGCTTCAGGAGACTCCTGGGGGCTCCTGGGATGGGTCTGGGGTCTGGTGGGGAGTCCTGGGATAGGTCTGGAATGAGTCTGGGGGCTCCCGAAATGGGTCTGGGGGCTCCTGGGATGGGTCTCAAATGGGTCTGGGGGCTTCAGGGGGTTCCTGGGTGAGTCTGGGGCCAATCTGGGGCCTCCTGGGAGGATTTTGGGGTCCCCAGAATTTGAGTTGGGGTCTCTCTAATTTGGGTCGGGGTCTCCAAATTTGGGTTGGGGTCTCCCTAATTTGGGTCGGGGTCTCCCTAATTTGGGTCGGGGTTTCTCTAATTTGGGTCAGGATCTCCCAAATTTGGGTCGGGGTCTGCCTAATTTGGGTCGGGGTCTCCCTAATTTGGGTCGGGGTCTCCCTAATTTGGGTCGGGGTCTGCCTAATTTGGGTCGGGGTCTCCCTAATTTGGGTCGGGGTCTCCCTAATTTGGGTCGGGGTTTCTCTAATTTGGGTCAGGATCTCCCAAATTTGGGTCGGGGTCTGCCTAATTTTGGGTCGGGGTCTCTGGGGGGATTTTGGGGTCTCCCTAATTTGGGTCGGGGTCTCTGGGGGGATTTTGGGGCCTCTCTAATTTGGGTCGGGGTCTCTGGGGGGATTTTGGGGCCTCCCTAATTTGGGTCGGGGTCTCTGGGGGGATTTTGGGGCCTCCCTAATTTGGGTCGGGGTCTCTGGGGGGATTTTGGGGCCTCCCTAATTTGGGGAGGGGTCTCTGGGGGGATTTTGGGGTCTCTCTAATTTGGGGAGGGGTCTCTCTCCCCCCCCGCCCCCCCCCAGGTTTTTGGCCGTCCCGGTCTCGGCGCTCGTGGCCAATTTTGGGATCCCCAAATGGGCCCGGGAGAAAATCGTCAACGGGATCCAGCTGGGGACGCATCTGTACGCGCACGGGGTCTTCCTGGTGAGCCCCAAATCACCCGGAATTCACCCCAAAAATGGCCCCGAATCAGCCGGAATTCACCCCAAAAACGGGAATTCCCCAAAAATCCCCGAGAAATTCCCATGAAAATCCCCAAAATTCCAGAGAAATTTCCATAAAAATGCCCAAAATCCGGCCCCAAAATCACCCGAATTCACCCCAAAAATCCCGGCCCCGAAATCCCCCGAATTCCCCCAAAAATCCCTGCAAAAATCCCGACAAAAATCCCCTCAAAATGCCCGAAATCCCCCCAAATCCTCCCCAAATCCCTCCCAAATTTCCCCAAATGCCCCCAAAATCCCCCAAAATTCCCCAAACCTACCCCAAACCCCCCCAAATCCCCCCAAATTCTCCCCAATTTCCCCCCAAATTCCCCCCAAACCTCCCCAAAATCCCCCCAAATTCCTCTCAAATCCCCCCAAATTCTCCCCCAATTTCCCCCCAAATCCCCCAAATCTCCCCAAAATTCCCCAAATTTCCCCCAAACCCCCCCAAATTTCCCCCAAATTCCCCCCAAACCCCCCAAAACCCCCCAAATCCCCCCAAAATCCCCCCAAATTCCCCCCATTTTGCCCAAAATCCCCCAAATTTGCCCCAAAACCCCCCCAAATTTCCCCCCCAAATCCTGACCACCCCCAAATCCCCCCCAACTAAATCCACCCCAAAATCCCCCCAATCCCCCCAAAATCCCCCCAAATCTCCCCAAGCCCAAAATCCCCCAAATTTCCCCCAAAATCCCCCCCAAAGCCACCCACCTCCAAAGCCCCCCCAAACCTCCCCCAAATCCCCCCAAATTCTCCCCAAACCTCCCCAAAATCCTCCCCAAATCCCCTCCAAACCCCCCAAAATCCGCCCCAAATTCACCCCAAACCCCCCCAAACTCCCCCAAAATTCCGCAAACTCCCCAAATTCCCCCCAAAATCCCCCAAATTTCCCCCACTCCTGACCCCCCCAAACCCCTCCAAAATCTCCCCCAAATTCCCCCCAAATTCTCCCAAATCTCCCCAAATTCCCCCCAATTTCCCCCAAAATCCCCCAAAACCCCCCAAATCCCCCCCCAAACCCCCCCAATTCCCCCCAATGCCCTAATTCCCCCCAAATTCCCCCAAAATCCCCCAAATTCCCCCCCCCCAAGTCCTACCCACCCCCAAACCCCCCCAAATCCCCCAAATCCTCCCCAAAATCCCCCCAAATCCTCCCAAAACCCCTCCAAATCCCCCCAAACTCCCCCAATTTCCCCAATCCCCAAAATCCCCCGAATTTCCCCCAAATTCCCCCCCCCACACCCCCACCTCAAAATCCCCCCAAATCCCCCCTAAACCCCCCAAAATCCCCCCCAAATCTCCCCAAATCCCCCCAAAATCCCCCAAAACCCCCCCCAAATTCCCCCAATTTTGCCCAAAATCCCCGAAATCTCCCCCAAAATCCCCCCCAGGTGCTGACGCGGCCCTCGGCCGCCAACAAGAACTTCCCTTTCCACGTGCGGACGTCGCAGATCGGCTCCGAGCCGGGGGGGGGTCCCGGGGGTCGCCCCCTCCCCAAATTCCCGGGCCCCGCCCCCAGCCCCGCCCGCGGCTACGGCAACGTCACCTTCATCAGCGACTCGGTGCCCAATTTCACCGAGCTCTTCTCCATCCCCGGGCCCCCCCCGGGCCGGGACCCCCCCCAGGTGAGCCAGGAGACCCCCGGGACCCCCGCCCCAAAAAAAACCCGGGGAAAAAAGTCCCAAATTTGGGGGAAAAACGGCAAAAAATGGGAAAAAAGCGCAAAAAAGAAACCCCGACAATTTGGGGAATGATCCCGAAATTTGGGAGCTGGGACTCTGCTCCTTCCACCCCCCCGGGCCGGGACCCCCCCCAGGTGAGCCAGGAGACCCCCGGGACCCCTCCCCAGAAAAAACCCGGAGAAAAAAGTCCCAAGT